>PQWD01002540.1:0-27887 GCA_019425675.1 Leucinodes orbonalis | reverse complement strand
CTCTTAGCTAATTATAAATAAGCCCAAGATACAATTTAAAGAAAGACACAATGGCAAGTCTAGTATTTTCACTGTGAAGATCACTTTCCAAAAAGTGACACTTTTCTCTGTCCTCCAAAATAAAAAACATGTATGACAAAATAACATACTGTTTGTACAGTTTCATTAAATTTCTACGCGTGAGCTAGAATCACAATCAATATACCGTGGACTCATTTCAATGGCTTTGCGAAATCCATATAATATAAACCCGCGGGAGAAACTGAATAATTTCTGCTGTGTTATGTTATAAACAAGACGCAAATTACTAATACGAGTAGAACAAAAGGCGACGAGCGCCAAGCCAAGTGGCAATGATGCTAATGCGACCGGCGACATTTTGATAATTTGTATTATTTCCAAGCCACGGGTGCTGGAGTTAATGAAATTTTAAGGCAAGCCAGTGCTCTCGGTATTTACTTGAAATAATTAATAAATCGGTCCACATATCGCTTTTAACGATTTCATATCAATAAATTGAAAACTTTATTGAATTGAAATTTATCTTTACTGAAATGAAATGAAAAGTGTTTATTCAGTTTAGGTCCTTAAAGAACACTTATGAATGTCAAATGAAGCTACCACTGGTTCGGGAGGTAGTTTTCCACTGAGGGAGAATCCAGCAAAGAAACTCAGTATTACTCTTTCAAAAAAAATGTGTTTTAGTACAGAATCATTTTTCAATCAATATAATTATATAATTAAAATTATATTCTCAATTTTTATCATATTAGTATTAGTAAAAAAATAATTACTTACTAAAAGTAATTTATTGAAGTCATAGTGTAAGTATTATATTAATATCCTAAATAAGTAACAAAAAGAAAAGTAGTGCAGGCGTGGAGATCAACATGTCCATGAATTTTATCATTTATATAATCTTCGATACTATAGTAACCTTCTTTTATTAAAATCGACTTTAAATGAGACCTACATTTATGCAGGGGTAAATCAAATTTCTTTTTTGTGGTAGCTATTAAATATTGTAATGCTTAATCCACAAATGAGTTCCCGACCTTATGCAATTGCAGATTTGGAACGGCATAGTTTGTGTTTGTGCCTAGTGTCACAACTATGATTATAGACTTTTTTGAAAACACATGTAATTTTGTTGTACATAGATGAACAGTCCATGATAATGTACTGAGATGGCAATGTTAAATATTAATTTTTTAAATAATTCTCTAAGTGAGTCACGTGATTTAAGGCCGTATATAGCACGAATGGCTCTTTTCTGCAATACAAAAATTGTTTGTAGATCAGCAGTCCACTACTGTTCATGCTTGAAAGTCAGTTCTCATAATAACAGGTTACAGGTGTTTAAAATCTTTTTTATTTTACGTCATTTCGATCGTCAAACCAAAACAAAAAAAATCAGGTGGGTTTGGTCGTATTTTGTTAAAAAAATGCTACGGTGAATCGGGCTCTTTTTCAAATAGCTATCGGCCACTATGATTTTTACGTAAATCCTCAACATAACCTCTGTTAATAAAGTTTTTGTAAGTACGGTATTTCAAAAGAAAGGCCCTTTCAAATCTCGATATGAAAAGTAGCGTCAGAAAGTTTATAAAGAAAACGGAAAACAAAAGGTCAAAGGCGGCCCACGCCAAAAGGATTACTGACATATTTCATGGTGCGGGGGGACGGTCTGCTGAAACAATGGTCCGGCTGAACTGCCTTTTTGGTTTTATTAAGCATTTTGTCAACGATAAAGTGATGAATTTGCAAGATATTTTGTCAGTATCGTAGGCAGAGCAAAGACGTGTCAGAAAATTATGAACATTGTTATTTGAATTTTAACGGCATCGAACTCAGTTATATGAATAACAATTATAACATAGATTCATCTTTATATGAGCGTCGTTGGTTGCTGAGGTTCAAATCCCGACACGTACCAATGTGATTTCGAATTTTCGAAAATATATGTAAGTTATCCGACGCTCTTGCGGTGAAGGAAAACATCGTGAGGAAACCTGCGCGCGCTTGCTAAGGGATTCAAAGGTTGTGCGTGAAGTCGGCCAACCCGCACTGGACCCGCGTGGACGACTAAGGCCTAATCACCCTATACGGGTAGGCTCGTGCCCCTCGGTGGGGATTATTAATGAGCTGATGATGATCTTTATACTCGCATTTTAAGGTTCAGTGATATGTACGACATACCAGGTCACCCGGTACACCTGTAGCAAGCACAGCTGCAGTCGTCTAGGGAATACTGCTGCTATAAATATTTGGTGTAGCTCTGCAAAAACCCAGCTATACATATTGGACTCAATGGTCCGAATCACAGACATCCGAATATACAATTAGACTGGACAAGCCGCCAAGTTTATACGCAGTCCCAGTGTCGCAATTTCTTTTCGGTTCTTACCTGTGAAAAGTTATTATATTTCTTAGTAAATTTACTGATACATTGCGATGATGGCATGTTACAATGGCACAGGATGGCAAAAACGGTAGTTTCTTCTTATATTCGTGCGTCTTGACTCGTCTCACAGAGCGTAAACTGGCAGCCAGTGTATGCTCGTTGAGCTTACATTGGTCGCACTTTAAACGCGGCTTGCCCCATCTCCTGTATTGGGAAATCTGTGGTCCGAATAGTCAGGAAACTAATATGAGACAATACCTGGAATAAAACTTATAAGCTTGGAATATGGTCGTTTGTCAACTTTCTTCTTTCTTTATTGGTGTATTTTATAAGGTGTAGTGCAGGAACTACTTGTTATCTTCCACTTTTTACCAACTGGACTATGGCTTTACAGTAATCCGCATTCGACGGTTTACTGTGTAGTATTTTACCAAAAAGACATAACCAGAAACAGAGGGAGCCCTCCCTTCTTTTAACTACCAGGTGAGATTGACATTGGGAAGCTTATCTTAAATTGAGAAGTGAGAAATTATAGTGTTTGTTAATGTGGATATCTCCTATGGATATCCATCATCTTACATATTAAAGATCATATTTGTTTATTTTAACAATGTTGAGCCTTAGTATGTCTAGCGCAAATGTGTTGTATTTAAATTGAAATGTAATACCACATTTTGTTTTAGTAAAACCAGTTTCCTTTGTTTGAAAAGATGGGTAATAAGTAGCTTTCACTAAAAACGGGAGAGACCAAGAATTTTGTTGTGTATAACGAAAATGCTTTGTTAATCATGCCCTTGGTTCCCCGTTCTGTAAAACGGCCATGGGTTCTAATTCCGTTGTACCCAGAGTCAGTAGACTGCTGAATTCTCATGCAGGAGATTTCGATATACACCACGTCAGTTCGCGCAAGCTCTTGCAAGAAGCCGTTGTCGAAGGGTAGAACTTAGCACTTTTTCTTTTTATGTTTGTATATAATAAAAAAAAAAGATCACTTACCATCTTTTTACGTAGGTACATGAGATTGTTTTGTTTTAATAGATTAATATTTAATGTTGTGGTGTTTACCTATAATAAGTGTACAATTGGTCTTTTTTTTTGTTTCACATGTATGCAATTATTGTAACACTTGTTGGTGAACCTTATAAAATAAAATAAAAAATAAATTCAAATTTTGTAACATGAATGTCAAAAGTAAAAGGCATCCTACCAAAAAAATTTCATGTAAAATATTGCCAAGACGACCATATAACGTTTTTTTTTAAAGATATAAGATCTTGTAGAGTCAAGCTTCTTAATCTACACCACCTAACTATACCGACCCTTACTTCGACAAATTCTGCATATCAGTAAACATGTATGCTTCGCCGTTTCGCTATCTTCGTGGATGCGATACAAAAAATACAGAAATTCTTGGTTATACCAAGTAACATTTACAAATAAGGGTAAAGATGTCATCATCAAATATTCTCATCTCTCAGGTGATGCGAATATTTAGTTTCTGATCTGCTGTAAGTCACGAAACACCCAATCTAGAATGCTATGTGGATGATTATAACGACAAGTGGTTAACATTTCCAGTAATAAAAAAATAAATAAGTACTATATTAATAATTCAAATTTACATAATTCAATACCATTTGATGTTTTTAAATATACAGCAGGGTCTAGAAAATCTGTAAAGATACCGTAATACCATAAAATTGACGTTAATGGTAAAAGGATCGGACTTTTTATATTTGAATAAACACTGGTACCTACGTATAGTCGTAGCGTCTAATAACATTAACGCAAAGAAACCTCAGTTGTTAGAGGTACATTTTTCTAGAAGATCTGCCAGCAATATTTTAAAAAACTGTATTACTTATTAGCAAATGAAACATGCCAATCTCTTGACATATTCCCCTTGTTTCCATAGCTGTTTGGAGTTCCTGTCTCTCATACCCATAGGACCCATGGGACGTCGAAGAATCATTTCTATGACGTCACCCCTCGGGGTCCACTCGACCCGAGTCTCAACCCTTGTTATTGAGATCCGCCGTAAACTATTTACTGCCCCGCGGGTCTGAAGATTGATTCTGAGGTTATGTTGTGGCGTCATAAGGAAGGACAACTTTTCGACCCTTTGCAAATTGAACTTTTATGCTGTTCTGTAACAATAAACATGTGACAGGTTTACTTGGCGCTCGGTAGTGCAAGGGTCATGTTTCGAATAATTACTTAATTTTCGGATAAAGAATTTCAAGTTCTTATGGAGGATAAAAACAAAACATATTATGGTTTCACAATAAAAATATTTACATACTCATAACAAGAATTTGTCCATCGTGTATATACGAGTAACTAGGGTTCTAAAACTTGAATAATAACAAAACTCAAGTGAATTCAACTCGAGTTAAATTGAGTTTGCTACGCGGAAGTGTTGGCACTTTAGAAAGATATTTTTATAAATTAAACCAGAAAATCGATACAATCGAAGTGAATCGATACAGTTCGAAAGGCATTCAATTATCCAAGAATAATTCTCCCTTTCAAACTCGCCTCAAACGCCTTATTTTCCTTATTATATAATTCGCTGAAATGGCCCTGCCAATATTTTAATAAAGGTCACACTGACACTCCGGGGAATGCGATCTCAAGTTATTTTAGACAAGCAGTGTTGCCACCTTAGCCCTTTTGTGGCTATTTCTAGCACTTTTTAGTATAGGTGAACTCCTTTTTCAACGATTTAGCCCGAAAAGGGCAAATGTAAGCTCCTGTGGTTCACTGTCTTGAAAATATTACTAAATTATGAAGTTTTCGACATGCTATCAAGTACTTTTTTCTATTTCATTATTATTTTTAGAAACTCTAAAAAACGGCTTTATAACATGATTATTTTAGCATTTTTAGAACAGAAAATCTTTTGATGCTCAATCTAGCCCTATCAAGCTCTTTGTAATTTCTCAAAAAGCTGTTTTTTGAAAACTTAGGTTGCAACACTGTGGACAAGATGTCTATAAATACCCGCTAAGTAATAATTAGGAGCCCATCTCTCTGAGGTTTCTCTTTTTTTGATGCGCAAACGTTTTTACGTTTATATTTATTGGAGGTCATTTTTATTTGGGCCTATTTCACAGTCAATTTGACCGCGCCGAGACTCTATCGCGCCTTCGCAAATCTTGTGTACTTGGTGAACACGCGGGCCCTTGGCTTCACATCAAAGCAATACAGTCAAATATTTAAAGGTGAACGATATTTTCATGTAAATGGATGATGGATCATGTTAGATGCCAATTTAGTTACGCGCTAAATTTCGTTTAACTTGGAACATAATTATGAAGGCAATTTTCTTGACACTGTAACATTGAATTTTACTTTGGTTAAATCTTAGTAAAACCTGTCATATTATTGGAACAGATTAAAGGGATGAAAATGGAACATATTAAAGGCTTACGTACAATTAAGTAGGGACTATTTGTAGCTGCTGATATATATATCCAGCATTAGATACCGTAGACTGATGATATTTCTTGTACTCTTAATTTGGTTGGAACCACAGACATCCGAATATACAATTAGACTGGACAAGCCGCCAAGTTTATACGCAGTCCAGTGTCGCAATTTTCTTTTCGGTTCCTTACCTGTGGAAAGTTTTATTTTCTTGGTAAGTACTGATTCTTGCGGATGATGCATGTTACATCTGCACAGGATGGCATTTTGGAAAAAAACTGTAATTTTTTAATATTCGTGCTCTTGATTCGTCTTCACGAGCGTAAACTGGCAGCCAAGGTGGATGTCGTTGAGCTTACATTTGTCGCACTTTAAACGCGGCTTGCCCCATCTCCTGTATTGGGAAATCTGTGGTTAGAACTAATCTTTACGATACTGGACATAACAAAACGCAATAGCTTTTGTTATTAAACTTTATTTATTTCGTTTTTAAGATTTTACTAAAAACAATAGTAATTAGGTAATCTTCTTTTCTTTATACAAAATATAATTGTTTATGTAATAGTTTTAAAAAGTGAAAATATGTAAATTCAAAAAGATTATTTAGAAAATGTCGACTGATTTTCTTGCAGAGCTTTTCTTAATATATTATAACCACCCTAACCGGAGTCAGTTTTTGTTTGACATTCATAAGTACTATTTTAAAGTAAAATTGAATTACCATTTTTTAATATAATAATTTAATATAGAAACATATTTTCCGTCTACAATTCATCCATCCCCATTTGCAATGCTTCATTAAGCAATAGCACCAATAATCACAACATATTGATAATTGACATACGCTGTCAATGGGATATGGATGGAGCGGCTTACTCCCATGATGGATGGAGACCAGTGTTGCCGAACTACCGTGGGTTGACCTTCAAATCATCGATATTATCGATAAACCTATCCGGTAAAATCGAGTTTTGTAAATCATCATCATTACTGCCTAAGATTTCAGGCTGTGATAACCACTGCTGAACTTAGGCCTCCCCTAATGGTATCCACGTGGGCGATCCCTAGCAGTTGACATCCATCTGCTACCCGCCACCTTAACCAGGTCATCCGTCCATCTGATTGGGAGTCGGTTTTGTCAATAGTCAACAGTAATAATATTGATAGGTACTATCAATCATCATCATCAGCTCATTATACATCCCCACCGAGAAGCACGAGCCTACCCGTACAGTGTGTATAGGCTTTAGTCGTCCGCGCGGGCCCAGTGCGGATTGGCCTATTTCACGCCCAACCTTTGAATCATTCCGCAGGGTAACAGCGATTTCCTACGGATGTTTTCTTTCGCCGTAGAGCGTGGATAAACGATACATATAATTTCGGAAAATTTCAACCCCATTCCATTGGTACGTGACGTAATTCGAACCAATCGTCGATATTGTATGAGACATTACCTAAGCTACAATAATGTCGGTGGAATTTGTGTGTCATATTTACACTTACTAGGATATCGATTAGTATCGATATTATTCCTTAAGCCCAACTATCGATTTGTCACGTCATGCTCCGGAGCAGGCCAGTTGACAATTTTGTCTCGGTGGAAACAATTGTGCATAATTAGCACTATAATTAGTAACCTCACAATTAATTGTGCTTCTGTTATTTAATAATAATAATTTATTTCCATTAAAAGATAAAAATGCATTATGTTTAAGTATGACTTATTATTAATTAGTACAAGAAATTAAATAAAAACACCAACCAAAAAATAAAAAATACAGAAACAAAAACATACAGAAAAATCACTCGCTAATGGTATGGCACTGGTCGGCCCAATATTTTTTGAAAATCTGTTTAAGAGCACAAAAACTTTTAATTGGGACTGCTGCGGAGTATCCTAGACTATCGATAGTGGCCTATCGAGTAGCAACACTAATCGCGAGTGAGAAGGCGGGACAGCGCAGTACCGCTCTCCTATTTATATGATACAAAAATTGGCACATTTATAGCCTTATATTCATGTTGTTTATGATATGGACGGTATTGCGAACATTCTTATTTCATCGGTTTACTGTGTTTTTATTGAAAACGACGCGTTATATGAGGATTGGGTGGACATTTCTTGTTTATTGCAGGAATAGATATGACTTGTTGGCGGAGATGTTAGGAAAAGCGGATAACTTCTCTTAACCCTTTGACTGCAAATGACGCCTTAAGGCGCCAGACAAAAGATTTTCTATTGTGTCTAGATTCCCGGTGGTGAATGGGTTAAATTAATTAATTAAATTCTTTGTTTGGAGGTTTCATTACTCTATTGAGGGTTTTGATTAATCGGTTTCCAATAATTTAATTACACTGCTGTTGTACTCGTATGTTAAGTTATAATTTTTCATTAAAGTTCATATTATTGGTTAGAGATCTGAGTTACAGGACCTGAACAAGAATCTTTAAATCATAATGGTAAAATACGTATTTTTAATGTTTTAATCCAAAATACTTTAAGATGATGATTTTGATGATTTGATGAAATTGGCGGTAAGCCACACACGGGGCCCAATGTGGATTGGTGGGTGATAACGCCTACCATTTTAAGGTTAAGCCGTTGGTCCTGGCTTTGTAGCCAGGACCAACGGCTTTACGTCTCCTTCGAAGCACGGATTCTTTCACGGATCTTCTTTCTTTTCGGGCAGTTAGGTGTTTTCAGTTTTTAAACTTATTAACGTTTTTCTATGGGAATAGAGATTTTTCATTAAAATGATCAGGTAACATATCCGCATACAGTGAGTTCACTCTTTAACAATTCACAAATCACAGCCGCTTTGTGCAAATTCCAGGTACATCAACTATGTTTAAAGATTGAAAGCCAACGAACCGCGTCTCTATTGAAAAGATAAATACAATATCACCACGATTGAAATTCGAATATCAGCAGATGAGTTCTCAATCCGTGTGCCAAACGCTACAATACTGTTCAAGAAACGAAATAAACCAAATGTGCTAAATCACCACCTGTCAAGGCCTTCATTTTCTAAAAATCCATAAGCCGCCAGGTGCCAAGTTATTCAGCCAAAACTTTAATATTGAATTTTACCTATACATCTTACTGTGGAATGTATTTAGTTCGCACCTCATCTTCAAATTTCAGATATCAGTTTCTGTAATACAAGAGATTTTTGTCTTTTAGATTAAGGTCAGAAAAATATTTTTTTACTGAGGTGACATGTGTTGTTGATCGAAAAAAAAATGTATCGTTTACTGCATTGTTCTGATATGTACGTGTTACATGTTATATGATAAGAATCTTCAATGTTTGCTTCTCAATATGCACGGGTTTACCATTCATTTGTTCAAGTAATATTCATGTATTAACGAGCAATTAATCAAAGTCAAGGTACTTATAATATTTTCGGTACTTATGAAAACTTTATACATTTTACTATTAAAAGATTACCTACTTTATGTAGTCTCAAGTTGGAACCAGCAAGTTTGTTCTATTTCTAGTATTAAAAGTGTGTGAGTCACATTTTTTTGCAAAATGTTGACAATGTTGACATGGGCGCGCGGTGATTTACCATCAGATGAGCAGTTGCTCGTTTTGCCTATAGCATAAAAAAAAAGGTGTGATAGTTATTTACGGACGTAAATATGTTTTCATTACACATATTGTGTCCTACAGTCATTATATTTATTTCTTTAAACAAGTCCTTAGAAGTCACGTGGTCTAAGGTTGTCGATAAAACGAATAGCTCTGTTTTGTAGCAAAATATTTAATTAATGTCGGCAGCCGAGCCCCACAACAGTAGGACCCATACGGGACATTGACACTTATGAAAATAACTAAAATTAAACCAGTCTTGCTTGTTTTTCATCAATTCTTATGTCCAGAGGCCTTATGCTTACTAAACAGCATAAGCTGCCGAGCTAAATCTACCAGCCAGTGATTCAATGTAATGTTATAAAACGTATCATTCATGATGACGAGTACAGCCTATAACATACCAAAATCATAGTTATGCTTTTGGTTTGTATTTCTTTTGACCTCTTTCTCCTGCCTTAACAATTAAGAAAGAGTTCAAAATGAAGTAACCACGCAGATGACTTCAAAAACGGTAGCTCTCAGCTAACTGCGTTATCCCAGTTCTAATCAAGCTTCCATCGGCTGACTATCGATGTTTATACATAGAAAACCACCGAGTCTAATCACAAAAAACAAAACAAGGAAGAATAACTATAAGGCAATGCAGGTGGTCGAACAACTTCACATCAGGTCTGGATATATCTTTAGCACCTTTTATCTCATTACCCGTGACCGAGTGGGGAGCGACGTGACGCGGCATTACGTACACGAGCGACCCACAAAGCCTCTAATTCTCGATATAAAAGACAGATCTTGATCGAATAAACTGTTTCCTTTGAGATAAGGACATTATTTATTTGACCCTTACCGTGAATAGCTGGTGGTTATACATCATTTTGTATGATTGCGATATTTATGTGAAGATATGGATAATGTGGTCAGATGTAAACTACAATTACATAATAATGAATAAGCCATGATGATAAAAGCGAAGGACCGGGATATCTGGCGCAAATGTCCAGCAGTGGACTGCGATAGGTTGAAGAGAGAATAAGCCAATTTAGCATGACACAAAATTTCTTACGAGAGTAAGTTACACTTCATTTTACAACTTAGTGGTAAACAAGCTTTTTTTATGTCTTAAGTGAACGGTTAGCGCGCTCGCCTGGTGGTAAGTGATACGCCTGACCATGACAGAAGTAGTGTTAAAGTAAATTAATTACGGTAGTTCGTTATTGTTTTCCGTCAACACTACCCTAAGCCCGTCACCGGAGACGACAGTTAATTTTAATAGCTACTCGAACAGTGCCCTCATCCCGAAACACAAAAGTGCAAACATTTTACGGGGGACGATATTGAGCGGTGTATCTTACCTGACGACTTACTAAGTCTACCGCTTTATCTAGAGTTAGCTTGCCGCGAATCTAATCTACACAATCTCTCTCTCTCTGAGATACACTTTGCGCTCCCTTTTTGCAACGTACTATGTAGGTAGTGACTATTTCGGGAGACTATTATATAAGAACTTTTAAACGAATTTCAAGAATGAAAATTAAATATTCCACAAAGTGTTTGCCCGAATTATACATGGCTCAAACAATTGGAAACTTTAAGGTAAACAACACTAAATATTCATATTCAAATACGATTTGCTAAGAAAACACACAGTAACTTACCCGCTACCAAGTTCAGGTCTCACTTTGACGATGCCGAAACTTCGTAGGCCAGACAAATAATGAGGATGTTGACCTAACTCGCTTAGTTATTCAACAAACTTTGTCCTATCATTGAATATTATTTAACTGTATCCAATTACACAATAAACGATATACCTTAACTATGAAATTACCAGCTGGAATATGGTAGGGCTTTACTCGTAATTATAATGGATTACAGTCTCATTATGTGCATTTAAATCTAAGTTATGTTCGGTGTTAACATTCTCACGAGATAAAAACACCTCCGGCTCGCCTGTGGAGGATTCTGCAGTATCAAGTTACTTAAAATATTCCTTTTTTATTTACTTAGGCACATAGCTTTATTAAGAGAAATTAGTGGTTCGCCGTTTATGACGTATAAAAAACTATATACTAGGTATCGTACACACCAAATTTCGTTGGTATTTTTCATGGTAATGTACCTACATCATATATTTTTAACTTTGGAAGTGTCTCTGGCGCAAACTATTCAATATATTAGAAACCTCATGAAATTTTTTAAAACCTACACATTGATAACCCACAATATATTTATATTTTTGTGCTTCTTATCAAAATCTTAAAGGGAATTACAGAATATAGATACAAAGTTTGAATAGTGTAGTTCTAACAGTTTTGTAAAAACAGGGTGTGAATACGGACGGGACAGCAGACATGACGATCAAAGAGTTCGTTTTTGCAATTTGGCTACGGAACTAAAAATACAATAAATTTAAGTTTGTTGATTAGGTTAAGAATTTTGTAGATAATTATTG
Organism: Leucinodes orbonalis; assembly: GCA_019425675.1. NCBI lineage: Eukaryota > Metazoa > Arthropoda > Insecta > Lepidoptera > Crambidae > Leucinodes > Leucinodes orbonalis. Next base: position 16,004 of record PQWD01002540.1, on the reverse strand, counting down.
AGAAACAAGCAAGTTATTCGTTGGCACGAGAGTTGCTTAACGAAGTTGTCTCCGGGAGTAGACGAGGGGGCTAGTGACCTTTAAATCTACCCTTGAATCCCTTCATCCATCCTTAGATAGATTAAACTGGTACGAGTCGTCAGGTGTGAGGCAATGTTTGTAAATCACTGCGACTTTCATTCATTCTTTCGGAGTTGTTGAGATTCAACATAACGCCTAATAGTGAATTCCCTTGGTACCAATTTTACAGTCTGGTCGGCTTCTGTGTTGTCTTGAAAAAAGATGTTACCGTGCTCTGAAGGCATGGTAACTGTGGTTCCAGTTGCCATTAGGCGGTTTAGAACTGTGTGACAGGTTTGTCAGGCTAATTCTTGACAGAAGAACGTATAGTACGTAGAGATTATTACGCCACCAACTTCCGAAGTTGATAGCAAAAGTCACACCGAGCCAATGACGCCACTCGTCTCGTAATTAATTATCAATACAGTATTCCAAAATCCGGCTAATGTATTTTCAATGGCTGCGCATTGAAGATCAAGCAATACATTCGACCTCGGGAGGAATTATGTTCAGACCCCATGGTATTTGATTGAATTACGGGGTTTTAATTATTTTTGTCCGTGCAGATGTTGCCATTATGGTAAAAGGCAGCCTTTTTAAGATCGCTTTGAAATGGGTGATAGGACGTAATTAATATATTTTCCGTAGATATACGACCCGAGATCAGTTAGCTTACTTACGCACACAGTTTGTTGTTTTTGCCACTAACTAGTGGGAAAACAAAAAACAACAAACTCACAAGGATTTTTTTTTATATATATGTGTGTGCTAGTAGTTTGTCGATGTCATGAAAATCAGGTTCTCTCTGATTTATGCATCATCATACGAGTCATATCAGCCCCACTAAATTATTCAGTAATAAAAAATGAGAAAACATATGCATGGATATGTTTTAATAATTTGTTGTACTGATACACTACTTGGCTGTACTAGCATTATGTTCTATATAAAAAAAAATAAAATAAGTAAATCAAAAAGTATTTGTCATATATAAATTATATTAACTTCAATTTATGCGGAAGATCTGTCTTTTGATGGGTCAGTGTGCTTGTCGAAGGACAGTTGTTAGTAAGGGTTACTGTATTGTTTGTATTTCTTTTACATAATAAGTGGATCTATCAGTCAATTATCATAGAGATCATTAACGTCCTCGAGCCGAAGGGCAGGCCTACCGAGTAGGCCTGAAGGGAGAGTCTTGTCCACAGCGGGCCAGTGGGATTGGGACGCTTTACCACAATCTCGAATCTGCTTCGAGAGTATGCATGAAGGTTTCGCACACGATAGTTTTTCCTTCACGTAACAGTACTAGTATTGTAAGCGTAAGTCAAGCGTATCTGCTATTCTTGTAAACTATCCAAATAAATAAGTTTATTTCAATCGCAGGATCGAAAAAGATCAGTATGCTAATACTGGATTTCAAATTTCCAACAATATGGTAGTAAATTATTTGTTAGTACTGTAATTAATAGGTTTTATATCACAAACTTTAGCTAGAGGCATAAACAGATTGGTCATGCTCAGATGACGGTGTTTAGATGCGAATATTGTTGTACGTAATAGCCTGGACTAGAAAGTGTAATATCAAGTGAACGCTGTGTTAAATTACGTGTTTGTCAAAGTTTATTATGAAGTGGTACATCCACTCGGCATGTGTAAATTTACAAGGAATTTTCAGAAGAACAAGAATTGCTGCGTGGATGAATTGCGCTTGCCCTTGGAATAATCGGGTTCGGAATAGAACCTAACAAGTATATTAACAGTTTCCAATGTTATGTAAAATACACCAATTGAAATAAATCCACGAAGATTATAGGCAGCTAAGTGTTTATCGAAACACGAGCTATTTTAAGTATTTTATAAAACGCGTATAGTTATCTTGCTTCGGCGATTCTGGGAGTTGTTACATTTCGTTCCTGAGAGTATCGCAGTGTCAGTCGTGTTCTAACAAGATAGAAGGAAAAACATTATTGGCACGAAAAATTTTAAAATATCATATGTGGAAAAAACAATATAATTTACACAAAATATTATGAAGAGTAAGAGGAATATTATAAAATAAGTTACAAAATTAAATCCGCAATTAAGACATCTAGTAGGCGTTCTTTATTTTTTTGGATTATCACGGATCAAATTAACTGTTTTCATAATAGCAAACGTCCCGCCGAGTTGCGACGGAAGCTATCCAGCGGGGTCGGGACTCCATTTAAATCTCCGTGCTGTTCTAAGTTATCACGTGAGTCGGATACGAATTATTTAAAATTCGAAACATTAATGCGGGTTTGACTCATCCGTAGGTAGACAATCACCACGAATTAATTTCCTTACTAAATAATATAGCAATATTCCTTTTATTGATTTCTGTCAGCCTAAAAGTGTAAAAGATGTTTAGTTTTACAACTAATACCCATATTCTCAAAAGGCCTGCTATTAAAGTCGTAACAGGTTCGTTTGGGCCCTTTAGTAAATATTACTTCATTAGCTAGCTGCATAATTACAGGGCCTCATGCTCGTGATACCTAGTTTTCATTAAGAACTATTTTTATAAATTTTGCGACATTATATATTGACTGAATAAATAATTAAGACTTAAGGGCATAATGCCTCCATCATTATACAGGACGTACATCGTATTTAATCATTATAGGGTCAAAAGCCATTAGTCCAGCAATGGACTACCAATCATCATAGCCTAAAATGTCCACTGCTGAACAAAGGCTCCCTTAATGATTTCACGGCGATCCTACCAGGTGAATCCGTCCATCTGGTTGGGTGCGCTCTAACGCTTCGTTTTTTCCCTCTACGTGGACGCCACTCGAGAACTTTCGCCCCATGGCCATCGTTTTTACGCACTGTGTGCCTTGCCACTGCACTCTCTACTTGCTTATTCTTTGAGCTATAGTCGGTCACCTATTCTCTAAGGATATCCTCGTATATAGACTCCAATTAGTTATTAGATGTTTGTGAAATTTCAAACGTAAATTACGCTGATCATGATCTGCACTGTTGCAAAGTGACCGAGGTTCGTATCTTATCGAAATCATCGAACATACCTTTTGTTATTTAAAATGAAGGTTCATAAACTTCAAAAGGAAATATAAAGATTAGAGGCTTTATTTATACAGGAAGAATAGAACTATTTGCCCTAAATATTTTTGTCCTGTTGAACCCAAGGAATATCTGTTGTTTCCGTGGAAAAATGCGTCTGTTACGACCCGTTATCGTTTCGCGAAGTTGTACCGCCATGGGAGCTAATGGATGGCCGAACCAAAACGCCGGGAGTTCCTTAATAAGTTTATAATTTGCGAACGGTCCGAAGTTACTTGCGGATTGGACGACTTTACTCATCATACTCATCATGTAAACCATATTAATATCCTAGTATAAAACATCCTGCTGCAATTAGTTCGAAGAGTTATTACAACCCAATCATCAAATAAAATTTAGGGCGAGAATAATGAAAAAATGCATCAACGATAAATGTTTTTTTTTATAAATACTCCTAACAGTCTGTTGAAATATGTCAAAAGGCTTTTTTAGAAGGCCGGCGATGTTTTCTGCCCTCTGGTTTTGCAAATGTACACAGGCGGAGTTGCGACTTAAGGAATTAACGAATACGTTCTCGATTGTAGCAGAGGCTAACGGCTAATTGTGACATCCGATTAATCATATTTCTTTTCAGACAATCAAAACCAAAGGTGATGCAGCCTGCAATGCTCTAACCAAAAGGAAAATCCCACAAAGTCACTTTCACTATACGAAAGTCGTTTGTGGGATTTTTCAATAGTGATTCGAACTAAATTTAGTATTTTGAGATGAATAAAATATAATTATTGATTTATTAAGGACAGCCAACAAAACAAACACCATGCAATTATAAGCTTACATCTATAAAGACATGAATGAAGTGTTGCTATTTAAGTTTTAAGTATGGAGAATTGTAATAAAAACAGGTAAATTGTGGTTAAAATATTATATTAAACCTTGTCGAATTGACAACAACCGAATTTGAAATTGGCGCCATTATTTAACCCTTTTCGGGAAACACATTGCTACCGCGATATGGATGTAACTAAGCATAGTGCCATCTAGTGAGTACATTTAGAACTAAAACTTAATGTTAAAGTAACTAGAATTATTAATAGATTCTTAGGTACTTTAACATTAAGTTTCTTTTATTATTTTTTACTTTTTAAAGGAAAATTACTTAAGTTCTTGTGTCGGGGGTTTTTTATATTTTTAATTTAATTTTTATTTCATACTTTTTATAGGTAGGTTAAGTATATTTGCAGTCATTCGATTACTCCCCACTTTCACTCACAACTTTTAAACGGCTCAACCGATTTTCATCAAACATGTCTAAGAACACTCGCACATAAGTCACCTTTAATACAAAAAAAAATAAATTGAAATCACTGCATGCGTTCGGGAGTTATGATGCCACAGACAGACAAACACACAGACAGACACGTCAAACTTCTAACATCCCTCTTTTTGCGTCGGGGGTTAAAAACATAAAAATTGCCCCAGATCGCTGTCCTTAGTCTGTGACATAGTACCCATAAGGCTGGCAACATTCCCGCGTTGTATGGCCAAATTATTTTATAATTAAATTCAATTTATGGCGGGACTGAATACATACCAATGATTATGGTATTTGTATTGTGCTCACAGATTGATTGGGACGACCTTAGTTGTGTAACCCAATTGATTTAGCAATCGGGTTTGCTTTTAAATTGCAGCTTATTTGATCGTTGAGTCTATCAGAAACTGAGTATTTTTTAAATATATATTGTGATTATGTTATTACATCAAATAATGTAACTGGGGTCTGAATGTGTTTTATTTGTTTCAATATTTTGTAGTACGCCGTGATATTTATGATTTTCCAGAAAATAAAACAAATGATACCGATTCCCCCATGATATCATCATTTTCATTGAAAACCAATCGAGAGTTTATTAATTTTTATGAAAGGTAAAAAAGAAACGTTGTCGCTAAAGTCTTATTTAGCCACAGTCTAGTTGGTTAAGGCCCTAAAATGTTTGATGTGGGGACCCCTTACTTTACAATATTGTAAAAAAAATATAGATTTATATTAAAGAAAACTGAATTTTAGATTACATTTACAAAACGCATCGACAGATTGTGCGATCAGATACAAAACGTCACAATATAAATACTCCAACCAAGAATTTACATTTCAATTGTGTTCTTTAAATGCGCGCCCTCAGAAAATGATTCACAAATATCGCAATATTTTGGAAATCGGCAAAATCTAATATTTGACCCGAAACCATTGTATTTGTACGTACATTGTACGTGGATAACGAAACAGAGTAAACATGGATTGAAAAGTTTAATTCAAATCATTAAGCTAAAACACAGCCGTTGTTTTTTATTTGATATGCCGCGGGGCGGCCGGAGCGAAGGCGGATACGATGCTCTATGTATATTTCTATACAGTCTCCTATATTAAAGACTTGCGGTGGTATCTACCTACACAACTCAGTGCCTTCATCATCAGCTCATTAACCCGACCATGAACCGAAGGGCACGAGCCTACCCGTATAGGGTGATTAGGCTTTAGTCGTCCACGTGGGCCCAGTGCGGATTGGACGACTTCACACACAACTTTCGAATCTCTTCGCAGGTGTGCATGAAGGTTTCCTCACGATGTTTTCCTTCACCGTAAGAGCGTCGGATAACGTACATATATTTTCGAAAATTCGAAAATACACTGGTACGTATCGGGATTTGAACCTCAGCCCTCCCGGTAGGAAGGCGACAGTCCACACCACTGAACCACCGACGCTCTTCTCAGTGCCTTACATAAACAATGACATAACTAGATGCACAGTCTCACTCAAAAAAATATAAGCGGCAAAATTCTGCCCATCACGTACTCGATGACCTCGATCGAGACATTTGGGCAGAATTTTAATTCATAATCACGATTGTGCGTCCTAACAATCGCTCGGTGCGGTTCACACCCGATCGAGGACTTGCGACTTGATTCACAAACGGCAGTGGCCTGTTATTACAGACAAATTAGGTGACTTAGGTTTAAGCACACGTATAAGTATATATGTACAGATTTATGTAAATATGTATATGTTACTGTAGAATGATCAGCTTCTGTTGTGACTACTGTTTACATTATTTACCTGTTATTTTGTCCATCTACATGATTGTGATGTCGTTTCTCGTAAAAAAATAGATAAGTAGCGGATGAATGGGCGATCGAAGTAGTCGTACTGGTCGCGTCTTCATCATACTTCAAGCCATATCAACTCAATAAAAAGAACAATATGATGTCGCATTTTTGCATTGTTTTATTATAAAAAGTATAATGATAAGTTCAGAATTTTAATTTCAAGTTTCATGTTATTTTTATTTATTTCATAGTTAGGCAAACGAGCAGACGACTGACTCGTAACTTAAAAGGAGCAACAACTGCATTATCGACGTTGCATTCGGAATACAAAATATGGTTACGGTGAAGGAGGAATTTCAGGCTTTTAGGGCTTACCGCCATCTCTTCAAATAGTATAACCATAAATTTCATTGTTATTCCGATGTCTGTGAGTATAACAATACTTTTACTTTGCCTTTCGTAGAACAAAAATGGTGTACTGCAAATAATGGAATGATCTGTCTGCGTCTGTGTTTCCGGCCACATACAACCCCGTGGCATTAAAACAACGAGTGACTAGGCTTTTTCTGTTCAAGCTCGCTCCATCTTAGAGCTCGTCTCTTCCATTTGGACAGTCTGTGCTCGAGAGCAAGCCCATTATGATTAAAAAATACAAGAAAAAATCTTTCTTTTTTAAATATAATTTAATGTTTCTCACAGACTTTAAATTTGTCTTTTGTGTTCAATGACTGTATATGCAATAAGCGGCGAATTTATGACCTAAGGGTCTATAAATAAGTAAAGAGTTTTAAATTCATTTTTTAAGATATTACTTACTACATATATTACTCACATTTGCTTTTTATTTGTCAAAGTCTAAATACACTTATTCAATTTATGTGGTTTTTTTTTATGTTATAAGTACAGGACTGTCTGGACGCTCACCTGATGGAGTGATAAGCCATACCATGACAGAACGGCATTAAAGGAGACCAACAACTGATAGACAGTTATTATCCTCCATCAATGCTGCACTGCGCCCGTCACCCGAGACAACAGATGTTAGGTCTCTTATACCCGGTAATTTCACTAGCTGCAGTGCCCTCATCCCGAAACACAAAAGTGCATAACACTCCTGTTTTACGGGATGATCTCTGGCACTGCAGTGGTACCTACCTAGACGACTCAGTATCGAGTCTACCACCTAGTACAGTACAGTAAGCACTTATGAACGTCAAAATACAGTAAAAAATACATAAGTAAAACATTTCAATGAATTAAGTATAAATTATCGTAGGTATCGTAATGGATCTCACTGACAATGGGTAAAGGTTAAATCGTTTGGGCGTTGTAATTACAGGGTAATTAAATAATTATCTGGTATTTCGCGAGGCGTAGTGAAATGTTTTTATCGTATTTGGAGGCGACTTTGGAAGGAAATCGGGCGCAATTAACGTCTTACACCCGAGTTTGGCGCTTGTAACTGATTAGATATGATTATTGAGTGTCCAACTGATAACGCATCGCGAGAATTATTCTTTGCAACTTTTTCAATTCACTACTCTGTATAAGGTATCGTGGAACATTGTTTTGTTTGAATTTTGGAGATTGAATCGCTCTATAGAAATGAATACCTGAAAAATTACTAGGTATTAGATGGTTAAATCAAAATTGACAACTTACGAGGGGTTTCTGATTGAGCTGGTAAGGCTCACAAAATTGAGAAAACCTAATACGAAATGTACAAAACACATTTAATGGTTATAGCCCTAGAGCCACAAAACAATAAAGACTACCACAAACAGAATTGCAATCAAATGACACCTCAAGTTAGGACACTATAAACAAATTGCTCTATACAATTATTTTGATAACAAATGATATGATTATGTACAAAACACATTTTTTTACTACTGAGTTTCTTGCTGGATTCTTCTCAGTAGAAACTACCGTCCGTACCAGTGTAGCTTCATTTGACATTTGTAAGGACCTAAACTGAATAAACACTTTTATTTTCATAGTATGGTTTAAATAAGTCAGAAGATAAGCGGGTAATTATTTGGTTTTAAATCACTTCACATTCTCATGGGCTCTTAGTAATAATGCCATCTTAATTACATAACGCTGCCCAGTACATTACTATGGTGAACATAGCAATTTGCAGTCTGATTCCGTGCACTGAATAATTAATATTTAATTAGTCGTCCCGGCGACGTATAATAGAATTAGCTCTTAAACTGGTTGTTAAGTCCCGTTTTGAATGCACTTTGCTAAGCGTTAAAAAGCGCTAATGACCCTGTGTATAAATATGCATAATAATTTTAGTTTTCCTCCGGGACATGTCCATATTTGTTCAGTGACATAAGAGCGTTATGGCGAGCGTTCATTGTCGCACGAAGCGAGGGAAACTAGGGATGGGACGGGTTGTGCATGTATAGTTGACATTATCAAACCGGTATTTTTTATTGGTTAAATGAATATTCTGAATTAAGCCGTAATTATTTAAAGTTACAAATTCTTTCCTTGAAGTCTAGTCTAAGTAGTTTTAGACTTTAGGCTACACTTCCTTTTTCTCTCATTTCACAAGATGAACAAATACGTTAATAATTCGGTAAGATTTTTAACAGTAGAGTACTTAGAGATTTCACGCGAATTAGATAATATTTAACGAATTGTGTATTGGTTCAGAAGTTGGCTGTTGGCAGTATAAACATTTGTGAATATGAACACGTCTGTCTTCGATCTGGGGTTTCATATGTTAAGTATTGTGTATTTACAAAAAAGTATTTAATTTTGTTAATGCGTGATTTGGTGCCCATAGTACATGCACCTTGAGGCTACATAGTGCTGTGTGAATGTCGATATTATCTGTTTAATTAAAAAAACATTGTAATTTAACGTTTGATAAAAGCTAGCCCGTTCCATCCCGTCCCTAGTGAAACAAAGGTGACTGTGGTGATTCCCGCGGCTGCATCCTTAACGACCTGCTGCATATGTATCAGCTCGTGTCACTAAAAGAATATTAAATCAGCCTCGTTTGGCCGATGGCTGGAGAAAGCTAGTTGGCCTGTGGTGGACTGTTTTTGAGTTGATGCAAGGTCGGCCTCGATGACTTTTTGTTTCTAAAATACGACTCATAAAAAAAGCTTCACCCCTTTTTAATAAACATTTTTCTTATACTTATATGAGTTATTTAACTTGCTGTTACGGAATGTTTAGGTATTGGGAAACTGGCACTTCTTTACAAAATATAATGAGTATAAAACGTTAAAAATAGTTATAGACTTGCCTGAACTCTAAATATTTTGTCTATCAAAATCTGTTTTTTTTTTTGTAATTCATTTGCAGTGACTTCTTTAAGGGTATTTTATGGATGGATGGAGTAATCTTTTCGAAAAATATTTTATATCTTGGCTAACTGCCAACACGTACTGGATATGGTTTCTTAACGAAATGTACTTCGGGAAAGCCCAGCCGTAGCAGCGAGTTGTAGTACAACTACAATATGACGCAATAAAATGAATGTTATAGTTTCATAAACTGTAATAAACCTGCTCTTTGTGACAAAATCATCAATTTGTAGAACTTGTATCTTCAACAAACTGTTCATTTTGAAGACTCCAAAATGCAAGTAGTTATTAAGTTGTGAAAGGGCAAAAAGGATCGCAAATACACTTCGCGCGGTGGTTCACTGGCAGTGAGTGGCTCATAAACCAGTCAGCCGCACAAACGCGAATTAATTTCACCGGAAAAATGTCAGCCATTTGTCGCCGCCCGCCCTGACGCGCCGCTCGTTAGCCGCCCCCGACGGCATTACTATGTTCTCCAATATTATTAACTTTCAAAGATTTGTCAAAAAATCTGTGCCGTCTATAATATGCAATGTCATCCAATATATTTTTTTCTACAAGCACGTTATACAGCAGCTCGTATGTATCGTGGGAAAAGCAATAGCCAATCAATTGTTAGTGACGATTGTTGTACCGAATGATTCTTTAACCACTTATCCTACCTAATAGGCCACAGGATCATACACTGACAATTAATCATCATCAGCTCATCACATGTGCCCACCGAGGGGCACGAATCTACCCGTTCGCGGGTGTATAGGCCTTAGTCGTCCACGCGGGCACAGTGCGGATTGGGCGACAGACATAATAATAATAAATAAATATTCACTGATATTCACACAGCGCCATCTAGCCCCAAGTTAAGCGTTAAACCTATATTATGGCTACTAAACAACGAATAAACATACTATATACTACTTTGTTGTAAATACATGCATATTATATATTATGTAATCTGTGATATTATTTACAGAATGTCGCTGATTGGTCCTATTTGCTGAAATAGTCTTAATAAAAGGCGACTTAGAGCTCTATACTCCATGCATAGCTTGACAATGATTGATTAAGGTCCCGTGAAAGTATAGGTATCGTTAAATCTCAATCAAAGTCCTAAGTATTGGTTGGATCTGTCGTCGGACGGAGCAGAGCCCCAATCCCGATATTTTTAAAATGCGCTAATAGGATACTTATTGTATCATAATGAGTGTTGCCAGGTGTTTGCGTGGGAGGTCCCCATTTTCAGGGTCTGAGGAAGCGTTAAGCCTGTATTATGGGTACTAAACACGGATAAACATATATATATATATTATACGCATAGATTACACCCAGACCATTACAAACAGATATGTTCATGCACACAAATGTTTGCATTGCCCGGGGATCCAACCCGGAACCCTTGGTGTTGCGACAGATCTCTCAACCGCAACACCAAATGGGTCAATATTCATTAAAGAAGAAAATCAGATGTTCATTAAAAATATATATTGTCGCTACGTAACTTCTTCTAATTACACTGTCAAATTCAAAATTTCACGTCATCAGCGTCACATCACATTTTATATTGTTACCTATCCCAATCTGCATCCTTAAATCCCGATTTTATGTTGGCCTCGTGTACCGATTTAAAACATATCGGAGCTGCCAACACTAATCTCAATAGTACCTAAAATGTTTCACTCATTCATTCTATTATGGAACTTACAATATAAAAACACTATAACACTAACAATAACTAATTTTCATTTTTGACAAATTGAGTGCCAAATGGGGGAGACCTATGTCACTAGTAGTAGATATTAATTGGTAACACCATATTACAATTCATCGACTATATAATTACCATTTTAACCATTAAAGCTGTACCGGAATATAAATTTACAGTTGGATTGTGGTCGTAATGTCAATTATATTAGTAGAATTGAGACGCTGGCGTTAACTACGAATGGCCGCGCGCGCGATGGACGACCCCACTTAGAGCCGAGTGTATTGTCTCACGATGTACGCTTATTTTTACTGCCATAATTTGGATGAGTAGAATCATAATACTCATAGATGAGACAAGACTTTTAATATACAGGGTGGATAGTGAACTGGACATAATTTTATGAGTATACTTGGGAACAAAAAATATGGGTCATTTAAAGAATCGGATAATTCAAACACAATAAATAACTATAGACCTATGTCCAGCAGTGGACTGCAATAGGTTGAAGAGAGAGAGAGAGAAATAACTACAAAAAGCTTACTTTTTTATTATCTATAGGCAGACATTTGACCGCCATCTCACCTGATGGTAAGTGATGATGCGGCCTAGGATGTTTCATGCCTACCTAGAAACAGTGTATTCACTCAGTTGTAATGGTCGTGCATCATTTCAATAAATAAAATCTCAAACGAATAAATAGCCCGAAACTAGGTGTCACTCGAATCATGTGATCATTCATTAGTGCCGTATACACCTTATAAATTACAGCAAAGTCGGAGATTAGAATTAGAGGAAAAGTATCCTATGTCACTCTCCATCCCTGCAACTATTCCACTAAAAATCATGACATTTCGTTGCTCTGTTTTGTCGTGAAAGACGGACAAACAGTCACACTTTCATATTTAGAAAGAAAGAAAAAAAAATATTTGGCGCAATAAAATTGTAACATGTTATTCCTTTATATTAAAAATAATTATAATGCTACCAAAATGGTGGCCACTCAGCTAATGCCAAGACAGTTTTGTCAAGGCGCTGTTTTGCAGTGGAGCCAAAATTTATTTATAATATTTGTACGGACTAAATGCTCTTCTGATATATTTTATTGGTTTGCAGACCATCCTGTACATTGTAGTATAAGCATTAGCAGCTGTATTGTGGGGGGCACTAATGCGACACTATACCAATCCAGTAGTTCAGTAACACAATATAATAGATTAACCAACAGTATACATGATATGAGTTATGGATGGACCACGTTAAAAAAAGATTTGTTTTTATAAATATCAATATTTTTGAGCGTCGGTAGCTCATTGGTGTGGACTGTTGCCTTCGGATCAGGAGGGTGCAGGTTCAAATGTCGCCACGTACCAATATCTTTTCGTATTTTCGAAATTATATGTACGTTTCTCCGACGCTCTTACGGCGAATGAAAACATAGTGACGAAACTTGCGCACGCCTGCGAAGGGATTTAAAGGTTGTGCGTGAAGTCGACCAATCCGCACTAGCCCGCGTGGACGACTAAGGTCTTTACACCCTACGGGTAGACTCGTGCCCCTCGGTAGGTTCGTTTAATAAGCTGATGATGAAGAGTTATGTTCAAAACACATAACAAAAAGCCTAGAAAATTGGTCACTTTGCGCCAGATTTAACGTTATTTCAGGTTCCTCATGAAGTCTCCACCAGCGATATTTTGCAAGTCACCAGGTCGTCGAGCAGACGGGGGTTCTACGCTACGTTTACCAGATACGGTCTACACTCTAGATATTGTCTGCTCCGGCCATCGATTCAGTGACTTACATGACTGGGTATATATTCTGTTTAAACCGTAACAACTTTAGATATAAGGATTAAAGATATTCGTGACTATTGTAACTCTGTGGGATGGCAATGGCACCATTGTAATAACTCTAAGGGGTCGGATGATTAATTATATTAAAGAGAATCGATATTGACATCGCTCTTCGCGATTCCCTTTTGAGCTTAGCGTTTATGTGGCAGTGTTGCAAAGTTACAATTGCCTGCTTTTATTCTCCATTAGGATTTTATTGCCCGACACTGCTGGAGAAAATAAATAGGTTAAAGCAAAATGGACAATAAATATCGATTGCAATTCAATGAACGTTGAAGTCCGTCATTTGCTATTATTAGTACAAATCGCTTGAGAACTTTCGGTCATGTTATTAATTTGAAGCAGAAAAGACTCACCAATCAAAAGTTAGGTCTTGAACAAATTGCTTTGCGCAAGGGAGCGCAGAAAAAGATTGAATAAATGCGGAATGTAGGATAAGATATTTATTTAAAGATTTAGATATTAACTGATTTTCATTTCCGCCAGTTCTCCCAAATTTTGAGCGTAGTGTGTTTTTGCAACACTGGAACACTGTAATAGCATATTAGTATTCATTTAAATGAAAATGAAAAGTGTTTATTCAGTTTAGGTCCTTATAGAACACTTATGAATGTCAAATGAAAGCTACCAACTGGGTCGGAGGCAGTTTCCACTGAGAAGAAACCAGCAAGAAACTCAGTAGTTACTCTTTTCAAAAAAAATGTGTTGAATACAGATTCATTTGTAATCAAAATAATTATACAAAGCAAATTATATTTTCAAATTTTACTCCTTACTAAAAAATGTTACTCTGGGTTACTTTAATATTTAAAAAGTAACATTGTTATAAGCACATTTGTATTTGTTTTGTGGGATCATAAGTTATCTGAATAAGGAATTAAAAATTAAAAACTACGATATATTGCATAATGATATTAATGAAGATAACCTCTGCATATAACAAATAAAAAATATCAGCAATTGAAACCATTTCTGTTGTTTCTATCATTCGCATAAATGTTTGTTTAAATTGCTCCCAATTGCTTGATCCTTAGAAAAGACCTTTTATGTTAACATATCAATCTGTGTGCACAGGTTTTTCGAAACGTGAAGGGCTTCAAACCCTTGTGCCTAACAGGCCGCGACCTTGCGAGCGTGTCTTATACTAATCCGATTTATTCGACATTTGCGAATACCTTTTATATACTTCTCCTGCCAAGTGACAATTTATATGAAAATGTGTATGACGCAGGCACGTCTCGAAGATGTTTTATTTACCCAATAAACGGTTAAACGAAGCTTCTAATCCCCGTGAAAGGCGAGGCGTTGCGGGAGTAAAGGGATTTCGGATCTATCGTGAAAAAAATGGATTTTTATATCGAGATACCGTTGTACAGTTGCTAAGTCAGGAGCACGGACCGAGGAGCAGGGATTTTTGACGTCGTTTGAGGATTATGAGGGATATGGCAACAGTGTTAGCGTGTGTATTGCAGAAACCATATTTGCCGGAAACTTCGTCAACGCCAAATAAAAACATTGGGGAAAATTCAAAATACGATAAATAATGGAACATGATTTTACAAATACTTTTTATGCAATGTTATGTGTGAAGTTTACATTAATAATAACGAACTTCCTTCCATCATACCTCCTATTTGATTCCCTATAGCCATTATGAGTTCACAATACTTCTCCAAGATACGAACAATTTCAAAAACGCTTAAATATTAATTTCCTTGTGAAAGAGCGTTTGAAACAAAGTTTTATTGTTTAATCTTTGAAATTAATGAACTTTCAAACTAATTTTCGTCCCCTACATCAACCCTATCTTTAAGAATTTTACGCAATCAATGACCTTTTTCCAAGATCTACCTTCTTGAGATTGAGCATTCAGAGCGATCAAAACTAAATTCCATTAAAGTCGTAGTGCTAGAGTCGTGAAAGAGTAAAAGACGATACTTCCTACAGTGGTCTTTTTTCAACCACCACTTATTCAATTGGTATTTGACACCACTAATGCGTTGAGCACTTTTTATGATCAGTCAAAAAGGAACGTTTCCATATATTTTTATGAGATTTTATGACGTGACGTCTTGCTCACTATCTCAATTGACCTAATATTTATTGTTTCAGGTATTAAAAATAAATATTGCAAATAAACAAAAGTGATCCAGTGAAACGACATGTAAATAAAGTGCAGCTTTATCGAAATAAAGGTTTGGGTTTTTATTGGAATTGGTGGAGAATCGAATTAATCTTTTCAGATACTTTTGAATGCAATTTGTTATTATTTTATTTTTATTAATAACAAAAGAGCCTGTGCTGAACTGCCTCTGTGGTCTCAGTGTCTCATACAGCGTTCGGCTGCGTAACCCAGAGGTAGTGGGTGCAAATCCAGTTGGGAAACATCACTTTGTGCGATTTTTCTTACTTTTATTCTAGGAATCTATCTGAATCCCTGTTTGTCCGAAAAAGATCATTCCGTGCTTCCGAGGGTACTGACATTGACATAGCGCCATTAACCCCCCAGTTAAGCGTGGAACTTGTAGTATGCTTACTTATACATATTTTTTGTAAATACATATTACAAGAAACCAAAATACTAAACTACACAAAATGTTCTTGCAGAATGCTGGTACCGGGGATCGACCTGGAACCTTTGGTGTGTGGCGCGTGCAACCGTTAACACAACGGGTCGTCAATACAATTTGTCATTCATACGTTCTTTTTGCACTTCAACGGGTTTTGAACTATACTCGTTCATATTTTCGTATTGAAACATGACGACGATAAATGATTTTGCTGAAAAAAATCTAGAGGCAGACTGCAAAGATATAAAAACTTAACAGCCAATCCAATAATAAGAACAATCTGTGCGAATTAGGGCTGACATGTTATTTTTCGATATATTATACCCATATGAGTTG
>PQWD01002539.1:0-109933 GCA_019425675.1 Leucinodes orbonalis | reverse complement strand
ATTCGTATGACATTTTATCTCAATCATAAATATAATATATATATGTATTTTGTTTGTGTATATATTTACATGTATATTTGTGTATTGCTTATTTAAATTTATGTACGCGTAGTTCAAGTAATATGTATATATTTATCACTGCTGTTTCTTAAGATTTTGTATTATTATTTTATTATGTCCTTTTTTTATACGCACCACTTATATTTATTTCTGCATGCCCTTCGGTTCACTGGAAAACAATGTCATTCGTCATTGAGATCGCCGTTGTACATTTTTTTTATGTACAGTAAAGTTGTGGTTGAGACGTCGGCTGCAACACCAAGGGTCCGAGTTCGATCCCCGGGCATTACAAACATTTGTGTGCATGAACATGTCTGTTTGTAATGGTCCGGGTGTTTTCTATGTATAATATGTGTGTATTTACAAAAAAATATATATATAAGTATGTTTATCCGTTGTTTAGTACCCATAATACAGGCTTCACGTTTAACTTGGGGCTAGATGTCGCTGTGTAAATGTCAGTGGATATTTATTTTATTTAATTAAATAATAATATCCAAATAAGAGCCAGAGAAATCTGTTGCCTTCCAGCCAGAGATCTGGAGGGCGCCCGTTCAAATCCCACCACTTAGCAATATGCTTTCGAATTTATATGAAATTAATGTACGTTTACCCGACGCTTAATAGCGTACAAGGTAAAGGAAAACATCGTGAGGAAACATGCACACGCCTGTGAAGAGATTCAAAGGATGCGTGAAGCCAGCCGCCAATCCGTACTGGGCTCGCGTGGATGACTAAGGTCTCTTTAACAAGAGGGTTAAGGGTAACGGGTTCGTGCCTCTTGTTTGGCAGTAACTTAGCAATTAGTCTCGAAACCAATTGCATATTTTTTCAGTAATATTTTGTTTTATCTGTAATATCATATAACAACTCACTGTTCAAACTTATATTTTCAAATTAAATAATTTCAGAGTTGACCTCACACCATTTTATACAGTAATACGTAGATGCTAACCTAGCTCACATAATTAGTTTCTTAGAAATGGATAATAATTATTCGCGAAAACATAAGTCTGCAAGTGAAAACTTATGCGTACGTTCTGCGCTGTTGTTCTAAATACTATAATTTGCAAAGGAATAAATCATAAGCATATTTGCGTTGTTCTATAGGTGCATCCGAGCAGGTGACTGTGACAGCACAAATAATGAGGCCCCAAATGCAAACAATGAACCACGGGGCTATGAATGACCTTTTGTGCGGGTTACTTTGTACAAATGCAATGACACTGTGCCAAAAGAATTTACTAATAATCCGAGCTATTGCTGCGTTGTATACAACCGCCATACCTTGAGTAAACGAGGTGCTAGGTTGATTTAATGAAGCCAAAAGAAATATTATAGGCTTTTTATATCATTCTTACTATGAGTGGGTATCTATTTATCTGTATAGTGTGTAAAATGTTTTTTTTTTAACTATTGACTTTTAGTTACCGAAACAAAAATGATTATTTACTTGTTCTGAATTTGATGATGCGAAAATCATATAAATTTAGATAAAAACAATGTGGGTTATCAGTTAAACTTTGCACAAGCAAGTATATGATACTCAATTACTTATAAGACGGACAGTCGACCTTCAAGGTTGCACGTAGTCGCTCGACATCGGTATTATCTTTCGATTGGTAAGAGTTTAATGTATTGGATGAAGCCCAGATGTTTCTTTCAGCTAAAATTATGCCTTATAATTATTATTCTGTAAATTATCTGCAAAGTTTAGGGTACTCTATTGTAAAACACTTATTATTTATCCAGTTCATTATATTCTGATGATTTAAGTTGATACATATAGAAGAAGCAAAATACATGTAATAATTTTACTGGCATATCTCTAAGAGAAAATGGCTTGAAGGAATGTGTGTACGTAACAGTTACTAAACAAGTTTAAAACATATTAAAGTAATTTCTAATCGTTTATTACAATGTGATTTTTAATGTTATAAGTGCACAGTACGGTCAAGACGCTAGTAAGTGATACGTCTGAATATGACGGAGCAGTATTGAAAGTGAACTGATAGACAGTTATTATTTTCCGTCAATGCCTATGCCCCTGTCACTCGAGATAAAAAATGTTAGGTCTCATATACCCGGTAATTTTTCTACAGTGCCCTCATGCCGAAACACAAAAGTGCATAACACTCCTGTTTCATGGCATAATACCTGGCACTGCGATGGTACCTATCTAGACAACTCAGTATCGTGTCTCACTAAACTGTACACTGCTGGTCATAGGCTAGATATAACACAATTTTTTTGAATGGTAATATGTTTGCAATGACGCCCAACTGATGCTCTAGATTGTCGCGCTTATAACATCAATGACTCGCAAAAAACATGTTTTATGACTTGTGACGTGAAGTGTTTGTAATCTTTATAAAGTATGCCTATACATAAATAACCACGGGTATCTATTACAATGCGTTAACTGTGTATTTTTTTAAAGTATGCATTTAGTGTGAATAAATATAACAGTTTATGTTTAATACCCATGTATGTAATATATAAATGAGTTTGTAATATGATGCTTTTGGCTTGGATAATTGCAAGCTCAACATAATTCGAGAAAAAAGAAAAACATTTCCGAACAACATCGTTACATTAACTAAATAAGCTAAGTAGGGAATCCCGCCCTCTCTTAATTACATAATCCGTGATTTTCTTCATAATTACTAGAATCTTGAGTTGAAAAAACAGTTGGGGGCACGTCTTAGGCAAATATCATGGCTTGAGGTGGAGGTTCATCTCGAGATAAGCGGCCGACGGACGGCATCTGGCTCGGTAATTAAGAACATCTGCCTACGTTCAATTTTGAAACGGCGGATGAGTTGCCGCGCCTTCGGGTCCATTCAGGACTCCGAGGGTACGAGCAAATTGCTAAACTTTCAATTAAAGAGTTGTTATTCAAACCGCTCCCGGTTCCTCGATGGAATTATATTTTATTTCGCAACGAAAACTCTTATAGGTACTTGTTTCCCGTTCCACTTGGCCACAGTTTTACGATTTCTCAAATTAAGTTGTGAAAATTTATTAACGGCTGTCTCGTCGGTTTAAATAGGTTTTCTGCTTAGCTTTTATGCAATTGGTTTATTGTGCAAAACGCTTTCACGTAAAATTCGTGATTGAAATCTTTCAAAAACATTGATTTCATTACAAACTGAAAAGTCCTCGGGATATAATAACATCTTTCGTAATCACTTTGATAGACAAAGCTCTTAATCTGAAACACAACTAATTCAATTTTACATTTCTACAAGGTAGTTAGTCAGGGTTAGAAGGTTATTTTAAATTTGTTATTGTGCTCATAGGGCATTTCAATTCATTATTGTGTAGCCCAGTTATTTGACAGCTTTATTTAAAACTTTTAATCATAATACGGTTACAGGTAATAATGTATTAAAATTATAACATCATTACATTTATCTTTTCTGGCTTAGAAAAGCTACACAAAATCAACGTAATCAACCTGAAATTTGAGTACAACTATTAATAATAATAAAAAGAAGGCAGAGATATGTCTGTGATAAAAAACTCAAATGAAATCCTTATTTTAGATTCAATTGTCACATTACATAACAACTAGCTTTTGCGTGCGACTTCGTCCGCGTGGAATAGTTACTTTGGGCTAACGCTCTCTTTAACCCAGATATCGGGTTAAAGAGAGCATAAGATTTTAATTGATGTTGAATGATGTAAAGAGCAATTTTGTTTAGAAAAAAAACTTTGATAAATAAAGTATTTATTTGGATAAGTATTATTATCATATTTATGAAAACACCTTCGCCAATGATGAATTATTTTAGAAAAAAAATATTAGCAAAAATATGTTTTAGGGAGCCAACCTTAAAAGCCTTAATACCTACATATATTGACACCGACATTTTTTTAGCTCCAAGTATCAAAATTCCCCCCGATTTTGAAACATTATTCACTGCTGCTCCGCTCCTATTGTACTTTGTAGCGTGATGATATACAGCCTATAGCCTTCCTCGATTAATAAGCTATCTAAAACAGAAATACTTTTTTCGAATCGAACCAGTAGTTCCTGAGATTAGCGCGTTCAAACAAACAAACTCTACAGCTTTATAGTATAAGTATAGATTTGTAATCAAAAATTTACCATGAAACCAATTTGTAATCAAAAATTATCCTTTAAGAAAAAAATAATACCGTGAGGGGTGTCTGAGGGTTTAATATTCTTAGCCGCCGTTTTCTGTGAGTATGGCATCACTCCAGTTGATTTGGCCGATTGAGCTTTACGCATAATTATAAGGGTTGGTACTACTTTCACTGGAATATATTAATGATCTACCAATTCGTGATTACTATGAAACGGCAACAATCATGAAATTATTTGTGAATCATTTATCAAATAAGTCGCATATTTCCATTACATTGCAATACTTTCCTATTAATGGAATCGTGTACATGAATTTACTAAATCGGCACAAACAAATTTCACAAAACAAACTATATAATAGGGTTCCTCTGGTGGTAAATGATACCGCTAACCATCAGCACTTGCAACTCCTCAAGGAAGGAGCATCAAATATATTGCGAATCTTAAAAGGGAGGTTAATGGAAAAGTAGGATGGGAGAAGACCTCACTCACTCGGCAAAACATAAAGTAAAGCGTTGTTTTACACCGGTATTCCGTGGCCATTCTAGCCTTAGCTAAGCTCTCCCACACTGATTTGAGGACATATATATATAAAGATATATAGAATCCCAGAAATAAAAATCTGGAGAAGTAATCTGATACATTAGCGCTATTTTCAAGCAGTTAATATCCAGTGTAGTTTTCCCTTGATTCGTAATTGTTACA
This sequence comes from Leucinodes orbonalis, assembly GCA_019425675.1. Taxonomy (NCBI): domain Eukaryota; kingdom Metazoa; phylum Arthropoda; class Insecta; order Lepidoptera; family Crambidae; genus Leucinodes; species Leucinodes orbonalis. Next base: position 105,054 of record PQWD01002539.1, on the reverse strand, counting down.
ATAATATTAATTTCTATTTCAGTATTACGGGTGTTGAGAACGCGTTCGGCTAGATGCGCGGTCACCGGTCTACGAGGGAGTATGCTGGTGCATCTCTTGATACTTAGCGCTGCACTAGCGGCGGCCAACACCGGCAAGCACGGTATTTATAATTTTATTTTTAACTGATTGATTGCTCTTATCAGTTCGCTCACTTGGTGGCAATATTCAATAATAACATAAAATTTTATATTAAATGATCTTTAGAGAGTCTTTTTTGTAAAGTTTTTCTGCGTCCAATAAAAAAGGATGCTTTCAAAAGAACTTTTATACATGTAAGTAACATTTTTGTGAATATGTTACCTACTTAATGATATATTTGTATTCAAGATATGCTTGTGTAAGGGGCATAAGAATTTATCTTAATTTTTTCCATACAAAATTGGTTATAGTGAGTATTGTGGTAATGCAATAATGAACTTTAAAGGAGGAAGTGGTTTCTCAATCGACTGTATCTATGTTTTATTATGTTTAATCGCGAATATCTGCGTCGTATACAAGTAAGTATGAACCGCTCCTGTTTGTCTTTTTATTGAAAAGAAGACAATTTACAGTTGATCTCATGACAAGGAAAGAAAGTCTGGATTTAACCCTTTCCAATATACAAATGTCGCTAAAAGTACAAAAGAATTATTCTCCAATGTCCCATATATGTTTGTGTATCGACGGGTGAATCGGATGTAAGCTTGTTTAGAATATATTGACCCGGCATCCGAGGGTATAAAGCTCGTTAGTAATAGGATACCATAAACAGCTGGAGTTATACGATCACGCTTTATTGTCCAAGTTTATTATCTACTGATTATTATATTCAAATATTACAATGTTTTATTGGCATATAAAGTAATGCCAGCTCCGCCCTTGTTGTTCAGAAATAAGTGCACACAGAGTTCCTAAGTTGAAAAATTTCGAGTAAAATTTGCATAACCTCAGCTCAGTTGGCTTTTTCATACTTTTTTCTTTTTCATTTTATCCCCCTCGCTGGTTCGTAACTCATTTCATTAGGAGATTCTATACATTATTAATACGGTTAATGCCGACACGCCTGCCGTGATATTTTATCATCTGTCGATTTACTCTTTATTTGACTATAACTTAATATTTTCTATTGTGTAAAATATATTCAACGTTCTACCGCAAACATTTATTCTTGGCTCGATAAAAAAATGATTAAATAATATAATATGATTGAATGGATTTACATTATTTGTTTACTATGCTCAATTGTGACGAATTTATATTATACAACCCAATTTTTTTTTACATTCTATCTAGATTTCTAGTTACGAAATTCAGTATCAAATACAAAGCATAATTTCAATCCAGCACTTATTTACTCATTAAATACATAATCTCTCCCATATTATTTCTGAAAACTTGGCACATGTTCAGCAGTACAGATTATGAACGTTCATTATAAAGTTCGTAACTTCAAATTATTCATCTTTATCAGCGTAAGGTTCGGAGGTTTAGCGACCTATCAGCTGAGTAATGTCTGGCTGTCACAATGGTATCACGTATGGAATCTCTTTTCATTGTTACCATTTGAATTTGATGTATTGTAATCTTTTGTTATTGTTACAAATAGAACTGGTTATTTCTTCATTTAATGTGGATGTTGTGAGTATAAGAACACACTTTAAAAAAAAAAAAATAATATAATACATACGGTAATATGCGTCGCTTTCTTAGTCTTACCTATTTTTTACGCCATAACAGTAATATTTTTGGTATAGCCATGTAACTGGCTAAAGGTTGGTTATAATAAATCCTGTGGCGCTATGCTTGGAAATTCGGCTACTGCATCATGGGCCCGGGTTCAATCCTTGGTCAGTACATATATTTGTGTAAAATAAGTCTTTAAAGTTTATTAAGTACCTATATTTAACATTGTTTAGTGCAAACCTTGTTGGGGCTATATGGCGCAGTTTGAATAAAAAGATGACAAATTCTACTAACCATCCGGAGGGCTGCTTATATATATATATATATATATATATATAATATATAATATATATAATATATATATATAATCATTCTTAATAATACCATTTAAATATAGCACTGAAATGTAAAAAACTGTACAATAGTAGTATACAATGATTTGTTGAACGATGGGCAGAAAAACGGTGTTAAAAAACGCTTTGCGTCGTGCTTTGAAATCTTGTCAGCAAATTTGCATCAATAAACCATTATTAACTATATTTTACTGCCCTGTATGATATCATAATTAATGTACATAAAATATCACTAAGCCATATTGTTATCTTTTACGCTCTTTGAAGAGAGCTCTGTAATTCATGATTTCCTAGTTCAAAGGCAATCTTTTACACATTTAAATTTTCTCTTCGGTGTTTCTGTGTGAGATTGACAGATGATTATGAAGAGGAATAAATATATAACTGTTAGTTATTAAATTGTATTGCCTTTGTTGTTTGGTTCCCTGGTGCTATCTTAAAATGTTAGTCGCAAATACCCACCAATTAACCGCAGGCCATCATAGCATGGTTGACTTATTTTTTATTGCTTGTCTAATAAACATATTTTTATTCTATTAAGTAAATATAGTATATAATATATTATTATAATATATATAGTAATTTAGTCCCGTTTGATACTTTAATAAATACATCATAACGAATAGAGGATAAGCTTAAGAAATAAATTGCTCAATTCTTCGATCATAGTTTCTATAATCGAAGGCTCGATTTAATAATTTGATTAAAAAATTCGGAAATACCAAATAAACTGGACATAATAAGCCATCATATTAAGAAATTGAATATAATTTAAACGGAATCAATACTTAAACTTTCATGTGATTTTATAAATATCTCCGCAATAGATCTAGAAACGTTTAATCAATGCCGGCCATAAGTTCTTAGGAAATCCTTAGCAATAAACATTTCTTAGGCACTTCATTTCAGTACAGACATAATTCCCTTGGGGCAAGTTTTATTCCTCCGCGACCCTGTAAGTAAACAGGACGCTGATCTTCACTTCCCGGAAGACGCGCACTAATCCCTGATTCCGCTTGGCGTGGGACTTATGTACGTCTACAAGTATAAAACGTTGTTATGCTTACGTCCGAAAAACATAATATCCACTGAAACTCACACAGAGCGCCACCAAACCGAGCAGTAGCCTGTAATATGGATACTAAACTACGGATAAACATACTAACATATTTTTTTTGTAAATACATACATATTATACGTAGAAAAAACCCAGAACAATACAAATAGATACGTTCATGCACACAAATGTTTGCACTGCCCGAGTAACGAACCCGGAACCCTTGGTGTAATAGCCGACGTCTCAACCACTACACCAGATAGGTCTTCTTTAATAGATGGGAATAAAAACACCAAAACGTTTTGAAAAACTGTTATTTTTTTGCTTTAACTAATTTATAGCTATCTTTAATTTAATTATCGGTATTGGTGTGGTATTGGTAACAAAGTACTTGATGTGAAAATATTGTATAAACAGGATTTCTTGCACACTTACAAGTTAACATTACTACTGTCGATTGTGATAAATATTAATCTGTTTTAAATTGTTACTTTGAATAAATGAAATGGCTTTACTAAGTAAAGCTGACAGACTAACACAAGAACAAAGAAAATTGTTTACATCTAGCTATATTTTGACTGTTATTTAGATTTGACACTTAAAGTCATGTAATTGTCACGGAAGTAGATCAAAATAGCAACATCACAGAAAATGAAGTTACCAGGCATAAAACCATGTTCGTACCGAATACAAGTTTAAGTTGTGTATATTAATTAGGTACCTATTATCCGGATGAGAGAACCAAACTAATTGCCAACTTATTATTCCCACCAATTCCCACAGTTGGCGAGGCATCGCTCTGACACTCAATTGTTAATACAACACAGGGAACATTAATTTCTCTGTATGAAATTAGTAACCTGCCTTATAAATTGCTCGGCAAACGGCGCGAATATGGGGGCGACAGCGTTCTGCTAATTAGGCAACAGCTAATTTAATCGTTCACCTACCAGTCCTTTGACGCACTAATTGTCGGCGACGTCATACATACATCAAGAGCAGATATAGTCATTAGTGGTATTTTGTTATTCGACGGCAGCCGTGCTGTTGGTTAATGATTTTATCATATCCAATACGAACAAATGACAAGCTTTTAGACCGATGATCAAATGTCATATTTTATGTTACTGCTATCAATAATAATAATATTTATTTATTTCTTCTTTCACATTGACTTACCATAACAAGAACTTACTTTAGTTACAAGAAATTTAATTATTTGACATCTAAGTGAGAGTCTGGCAACTGTACTAGGAGACCTATATGACAGTCCCCTTCTCATTTGGCGGTATATTGTGAGAATTAAGCTGAGGTAAATTATTGAATGTGCTGGGCGGCGTGTGCGTGGGTTGTGTTTGTGTGTGTGTATATAATAAGTTGGGGGGTTACCGCAATTTCTTAAAACAGTCTATTCAACTTATCGCAGTCCACTGATGGACATAGGTCTCCCCCATTTTGCGCCAGATATCCCGATCCTCCGCTTTTCTCATCCAGCTCCCACCAGCGACCTTACGCAAGTCGCAAGCATTTAGATTTAAATTAGGGCAGCCAATAAAAACTAAACTGTACGTGTGCGACAGCGTCTTTAACCATTAGATGAGCCGTCTGCTCGTTTGCCCGCTATCCCAATAAAAAAAACTAGATTCATATCTTATCAAAAAACTGAACAAAACTATTTTAAGAGTAAGGAAAAGTACAAAAATTAAATAGTTTATTGATATGATCAAACATCGTTACGAACGATCTCTTTATCGTATTCGCAAAGGTTGAAACGGGAATCTTGAATATTCTTAGTGAATAGCATAGCTACTGAAATAAGAAATACCAAATGAACACTGCCTTTGTGAACTTAGAACTGAATCCCTGGAGGTTTATGTCTTTTCGGATCAGGCGGCTTACCAGGACGCGTGGGAAACTCCTACCCTCATAAAATTTACTTTATGAAATAACACTCCCCGAGATCAGGCAAGATACATACCTGAAAGCAGGTGATAACTTCCAAATGACGAAAAACAGATTATATTATATATAAGAATAATATTTATTTTGTAACTGTCTAGTTGACACTCTTGACGAGTCGCTTCTGCTGCGTTACGACGCAATCTATTTTGTGTTTGTATAACCTCAAACCTACAAACATTATTAGGAGAAATTGAATAAAAACATTTTCGTCTTTTTGACATTCTTGGAACATTACTTCACATCGTATTAACAATTTTAAGAGGAGAAAACCTGATTTTATTTTAGAAATGCGTTGTTCAATGTACAAAGGCACAAAACCTTTTGTATTTGGTGGAAACGTAATCAGTTTAGTCCACTTTATTATATTTAAAGGATAATTGCTTGCGATTCAAACTAAAATACTTATAATATATTAAGGCGCTGAAATTTAAAGAAGTATGTCATCTGAGTCCATACAAAAGAATTACTTACAAGCACTTCATTGCAAAGTAAATATGATAAAAAATTCTACGAAAACATTCACTTTTTTTATGTATACTGTCTATTTATTATAAACTTATTAATAATAGATATTTTTGTGCGCGTATGAACTCTGTCTTTGGTGGTCGACCGGAATAAAATATGATTTCTTTTTGATAAGCCGTTTCATAACAAATTACTATCTCATACATTGCCAACGACTACAAAAAAGAAGTCATACTTAGTCTTTGACAACAGCAACCAACATTTAACAATCAACACGGAACTCCTGTAGTACTTAGAGGAACACGAACGGCTTTCACCATGGTCATTCGAGTGATAATCTTCTAGTGTATCTTACTCACCAGTGTACGCCCGCTATTGAAATGCAACGTGAGGCATAATTAACAGTCAGCCAAGACATAGAAAATCTGGCCAGGCACCAGGATCATCTTTCGAAGTTATCAACTTATGAACTTCCAGATGTTATGCGTGGTAAGCGCTGTCTGTAAGTATTAACACTATTTTCGTAGACATTTTTGTTTATAACATAAAACTTTAAACAAACCAGGCACTCTAACAAATCAATCGATATTAATGAAAATTGTCCTCTACAGTTATAATTTGAATATAAATAATCGTAATACACTTCCCATAACCGAGTCCTTTATATTGCTTTTGTATCTTTGACCTTATTTTCCTGGGCTGATATTATTAACTTACTATTGTTGGGAAGCGAACGATATTTTTCCTATTGAAAAAACTGGGGACCACTCGTCATGTACAATGGAATCATCTATAATTGTATTGTGATATTTATATTTCAGTGAACTTATCGGATATTTTTCCATTATAATTTCATAGCTTAACCAAACTATTTGATAAGTTTACAAAAATGCACATATCTCGTACCCTTCACGACGTTCTGGTACATTGGAAATGCACTTAGATTGAGCAAATTATAACAAAAACTACTCTTTACCCGAGTATTGAATTCCATATTTTTATAAACGGATTTCGCCCTTTAAACAAAGCGCAGCTTTTTTGCCTTTGGAATAGCGTGGGCTTATATATATACCCCGAGCCTCTTCAATCGGTTTTCGTTTTCGAGACATTGTTTCATTGCCGATTCAAGTTGAGATGTAATGAAAAAATCCCCTCATTTTCATTTTTTAGGGTTCCGTAGCCAAATGGCAAAAAACGATACCATTATAGATTCGTCAAGTCTGTCTGTCTGTCTGTTCGTCCGTCCGTCCGAATTACTTCCGAAACTATAAGCACTACACTCTTCATACTTTGTATTCTGTGAACCGCGATTAGGTTTTAATAAGAAACTTGAAAAAATATTATCATTTACCCCACGTGTGGGGTATGAATGTATAGATTTCTAAAAATGGTATTCAGGTTTCTAATATTTTTTTTATAAATTGAATAGTTTGCGCAAAAGACACTTCCAAAGTTGAAAAAATTGTGTGCCCAGATTCTAATTTCTAAACTATGGAGTTGATAAAAAAAATAAATGATGTACATTTCCATAAAATCTAACAAAGAAATTTAGTTTGAACGATTTCTGATGTGTAGTTTTTTTTTATACGTCATTATCGGTGAACCACTAATATTTAATATTCATATTAAACCTGTAGTAGGTGCCTAAGTAAATGAAAATTACATTATTTTATGTAACTTGCTGCTGCTGAGGGTTCCCTTCCACGGGCGATTCCGACACGCGCTTGGCCAATTTATTTTACCACTGTTGCACTTTCACTGCAAACGGGCCACTTGGAACACATATTGTTATACCGAATTAACCAGTAGTAATTCAGATCTTATCAGCCGATAATGAAACAGAGTAAAAAGGGAGAGACACAAACGTCACGTTAATATGATGGAAGGCGTTATTTTAACCGAGTTCCTCCCTTTTTACTACTTTCATAACGATCCTACAGAATTTGCCGCTCCACTCGTTGAGCTTGTACAATCAGTGTTTATGGTCTGATGTGGCTGCGAAAATTAAATTTCTGTTTTCCGAACTTTCTGGAAGTTATTTTCGCGTGAGGGAAAATAGCCTGCGTATATCTATTAGAGTCCTATTAGGACTGGGGAGAAAACAATTAGGGGCTTGTGGCAAGTCCGTGAGATTTCACACAGAAGTTCGTACGGATAATGGCGGCCAGGCCACTTTTAATGTCTTCAACGAAAATACTGAGTTTAATAGGTTTTTACGACTGCCAACGTTATGTTTTCACATATATGTTTCAGGGTTATCGTTTCATGCGTATTTTATTTTCATTTGCTTCGCCATATTAATCAAATGATGAGACATAGGTCTCCCCCATTTTGCGCCAGACATCCCGGTACTCCGCTTATTTCATCCAGTTTTCACCAGCGACCTTTCGCAAGTCGTCGGTCCATCGGGCCGGAGGCGCGTCCTATGCTACGCTTGCCAAGACGCGTCCACTCCAGAACTCGTCTGCTCCAACGGCCATCGGTTCTGCGACAAACGTGACCAGCCTACTGCCACTTTAACTTGCTGATCCGGCGGGCTATGTCAGTAACTTTAGTTCTCTTACGGCTTAAATCATTTCTGATCTTATCCTTAAGAGAGGCCCCGAGCATAGCTCGCTCCATTGCGCGTTGAGTGACTTTGAACTTATGAACCAATCCCGCAGTCAGTGTCTATGTCTTAGCTGCGTATGTAAGTACAAGTAGGACGCATTGCTCAAAGACTTTTGTCTTCAAGCATTGCGGAATCGTCGACGTGAAGACCCCATGTAACTTGCCGAATACCGCCCAGCCCAACTGAATCCTCCTACTAGCTTCCCTCTCGAAATAGCCGGCCAACTTAGATAGTCTGGCCAAGTAAACGTATTCATGCACAACCTCGAGAAGGACGCCATCGACGCATATCGGTTGTAGCATGACATGGTCATTGAACATGACTTTCGTCTTGTCTAAATTCATGCCAAGCCCAACTCGTTGGGAAGATTCATTAAGGCTGTTCAGCATCTCCGCAAACTCTTCCGATGACTCTGCCACGATGACGATATTGTCAGCAAACGCAGAGAGAAATATACTCTTCATTGACGTTGACGCCTCGTCCAGACCAGTCCAAGGTCTTGAAGACATCCTCCAATGCGTTTGTGAACAGTTTCAAGGATATAACATCCCCCTGTCTTACACCACGACGAAATTGGATGGGTCTTGTCCGCTGATCTTGGATCTGAACGGTCATCGTCGCTGCGTTGGAGAGACATTTCATCACCTTGATATATCGCCAGTCGATACCGCATCGCTGCAGAGCCTCCAAAACAGCCCAGGTTTCGATGGAGTCGAAGCTTTTTTCGTAGTCCACAAATGCCAAACACAGCGGCTGGTTATACTCTTCGGTCTTCTGTATAAGCTGCCAAACAGTATGGATGTGGTCCACGGTGCTGTAGCCTTTTCGAAACCTAGCCTGCTCCGGTGGTTGGAATTCGTCGAGTCTTATGGCGAGACGGTTCGCTACAACTCTGGAAAACAACTTATAGACGTGGCTCAGAAGCACTATCGGTCTATAATTCTTCAAGAGAGTTTTATTACCCTTCTTGGAGAACAAGACGACGACGCTTCTGGACCACGCCTCCGGTGTAGTTCCCTAGTGGATGACGGCATTAAAGAGCTCAACTAATGCCCTAAGGACGGGTTGTAAACCGGCTTTTAGGAGTCGGCACTCGGTCGTAATACCGTCATCACCCGGGGCCCTCCCATTTCTAAGTTGCTCCAGTGCTGCACCAATCTCGCTAACGTCAACATCCAGGATATCCTGTGTACAATGGCGCCTTCGTCGTCCATAGAATTTCTCAACCTCTTCTAGGATCTGTGGGCGAGTTGTTGCCCATCTGCTGTCTTAAGCTTTACCAGATGGCTCCTCCCAAGTGGTTTTTGGAAAACTTTGGGACCCGTTCTGCTCAATAAGGTCCTTTATTAACCTTGTATTGAAACAGCGGAGGTCCCTGCGAACGAGTTTTCGTATCCGCTTGGAGAGAGCCTGATATTCCGGCGAAGCAACAGCAGCAGATGGCATCTCGCGTCTGAGCCTCATCAAATCCAGGGTTTCGGGAGTAAGTTTGGACGACTTCGCTCGTTTCATCGACGGGAAATGCCTGCGACTCAGTGTACACACCGTCTTCAATATGTTGTCGGTTATCTCGTCCACGTCGCCAGTGGTTTCGAGCGAGTCGAATCGATTATGAAGTTCCAATTGGAACTGTTCGGACCCACGGTGTATTTGCAGCGGCGTAGGTCTGAGAGTAGATTTTATTAAGCGAGACCATTCGGTCTCAAAACATATATTCAAAGTGCCTCGAACAAGTCGGTGATCACTAACGGTTTGAAACCTTTTGACCACTGAGACATTTTTAAATATATGTCGCTTATCCGCCATAATAAAATCTATCTCGTTCCTTTTCACAGTGTTCGGGCTCTGCCAGGTCCATCTTCTCTGAGAGAAAGAAATAATTCATCAAGAAGAGCCCCTTTATTTCGAGGAAGTTGACCAGCGTCTGCCCCCTGTGATTCCTGCGCCCCAATCCATAAAGTCCGATTATCGATTCGCCGCGTTCTTGTACTCCCACTTAAGCGTTGAAGCCCCCCATAACAACATTGCAGAAGGTCGAAGTTGTGCCATGTATGGCTCTGGAGATATCCTCATACACGGCTTCAACCTCTTCGTCAGAATGTGACGAGGTCGGCGCATATACCTGTACCACCTTCAGGGAGTACCTATCGGAGAGCTTAAGTACAAGGTACGCTACCCGGTTCGACACACTACTGATTTCCACAACGTTGCTGACAAGGGACTTGTGAACCAGAAAACCGACACCACCCTTCTGGGAGGAAGAGCAAGTTTCTAGAGTCCAGGGTCATCATGTCCTCCCCCTCTCTTCGGACTTCAGATAACCCCAGTATGATCCAAATGAAAACTATGAATCGACTGCATTTCATTAATATTAGTACTTTTTTTATTCATTTTTACAGGCAATTAAACCTTCCGAGCACTGCGTGGGGTTTACTAAACCCCAGCTAAACAAAAATAGCAAGTATCTATGCTTGTATTTCAAATGGTTCTGTTATGACAAAATAAACTTTATCTATAAAAAATAGCTCTACTTATTTTGATATTAGTATGTAGACAGTCTGCATTAGAATCTACAATTTGAAGTACAAGTGATCGTACACCACAGACACATCGTTGATTGCAGTATCCGACCAGCATCCTAGCAACTATAACCTATTGCAGCCATTAATATTCAACTCGACACTGTTTAAAACAACCGCCGCTGAAATGGAGCGTATCGTATTTTGAATTTTAAACTGACAGCTACTGTCAAATTCATTCGTGCGGTAGTTTCCCGCGTCATCGATTTCTGTTAATTGGATGTAACTTTTCACAAGTGGTATGCGTTCGGCAATGGACATCGACCGTTGCAAGCCCATCGGACATTTAACACATCGTTGGATGTATTCAGAGCCACATTGGATGAATATTGTATTAATTCATCTGCTAGCTCACGTTCGGGTAATTTATTTTCGCTTTATTGAGCGTCGAATACTGTTACCCCGTATGCGTTCGAATTTTAATATTTAAACAACCTTCTGATTTTGCACGGTATTCGCGTTTAGCATGAAAGTTGAAATGGATTAGGCAGTATTGTAAATAGACAAGTGGAATAATATAAGAATGATTCTGAATTTGCTTTCGAGTGCTATATATATATATATACATACATATATATACGAGTGCTATATATATATAGGAAAGAAAATTGGTATTATGTTGTAACCTGAATAAACTTCATTCCTCATATAATTATATTATCATCATTAGCTATAATCAGGCGATGAAATCCAAAAAAATGTTGGTTACAGAATTTTCATAAATCAGTTTAATGAGAGTTTGGGATGTAACTCGTATAGGTTCTTACATTCAGCCGCATGATCGCTGAGCGTCGGTGGCTCATTGGTGTGGACTGTTGCCTTCAGACCTGGAGGTACAGGTCAAATCCAGCCAATTACCAACGCCGTTTCTTACAGTGAACGAGAACATCGTGAGGAAACCTGCATGCGGTATCATGTGTAACAATAAGGAATAACATCCTCGTAATTATTCTACGAAATTTTCAAAATGTTAAGTGCAATACTTATTTTTGACCAATGGGACTATGGTGACTCCGTGCTCCCCTGTTGTTGCTGTTTTTCAATTGCTTGATAGTGATCCGAAGCATAGCCCTAACTTAATGAGGGTTACCGTTCTGTTACATATTATTTTTACTTTACGTTGGTTTTTATAAATTCGTTCAGCAGGAAGATGAGGAACATTACCAAAAATAAAGTTTCACAAATATATTTACTTAATACGGCAATACATCTATAGGAACGACGAATAATTATATTTTCTGCGCGTAGAAACAAGGATAGTTACGTTCCAATATTGTGAACGTCAATAATTACTGCCAGCATTACGTATAACGACCTTGGCAGAATCGACATTTACTTGCGGTTTGGTCCTTTGCCTAGTTACGAGGAAAATCTTATGTGTACAAATCAAAATGTTTAGTGGATTTCATTATTAGCGAACTATTAACGCAGAAGATTAATCGTTAATTACTAAATTCAATCGAAGCCTGTGATTTACATACGGTTTTACGTGCTATTAAAAAAAAAACTGATATGTCTGCATCTGCAGAGCAAATCTCTAAGTAAGAGTATCACTCTGGAGCACTGTTAAGTACTTAAAACGATAATTTAAATTCACACACCTACCTACCTAAATAAAAAGACAATCAATCAGAAGACATTGAAATTACTTAGTTATTTTTCCGCAGTATTATTTACTGGTTTATATTATAGAAACTAAATATAAAGTTTAATATGAACTACAAGACCATATTACTACTATGTAATTTTACTGGTTCATGAGTTTCTTACCATCAACATATAACAGTCTATTGCAGCACACATGCCTTCCGCAGAGCTTAACCATGGGGGGAAATTGGGTCGTAGCCCACCACGCGGGCCCAATCCGGATTGGTGGGTTTTAGCATAGTCACTTTTCACGGTGAAGTTTAAAAACCTTTTGAATGAATTGCCGAATAAATTGCGGTGCCTGAGCTATGAAATAAATTAGTCCTCAGTAAATATTCAAACAAGAAAAGGTAGTCAATATGTCTCAAACTATAAAGCAATAAAGCAGAGTCAGATATGCCCCGGGGAACAACAATATAACCCTCTTTGATGGTTGCAGCGGTGTACCTAACGTTTTCATTTTCATTACCATTGAATCGTTGGCTTCGGTAAATATTTGTTCGAACAAAAGATCGGGAGTGAATATCGTTTGCGAAGCGAACTTATGAAGTATATATCAATACTAAACGTTACGAGGATTTGCGAAGTAGGGTAGTTAGTAAACTTTAATCTAAATGAAATAATAATGTTAAGAGTAGGAAAGATGAATACCATTGAATTGAAAGTATTTAAATTATAGTTAAAATAATGGTGGATAAAGGTTGCTGAGCTTTGCTTGCATTTTGCTTTTTTAATAAAATGCTCCCTTGTCTCATGATAGTCCGCACAGCAGCTATGGAAAGATTGGATCATAAATCCACCATGCAGGCTTAATGTGGATTGGTGGGCGTTAACAATCCTACGATTGTAGTCGGGACCAACGGCTCAAGGTTCCCTTCGAAGCACGGAGTCAAAAAAAGTTAGTGACACTGCCCCATCCATATATTCTCTGAAGTAAGATGAAACAATGTTTGCGTTGCCATTTTAAGAAGAAGTATAGGGAAAAATTACCGGTAACATCGCTCACTCAAACATTTTCTATGAGGCCATGGTCCCATCTCTCCATGGCATCATGGCTCCACCGAAGCCGGCCATAACGTGGCGACGTCGATGCTTGGTTTTAACATAAGATTTCACAAAACAATAAAATATTACCATTTAATTGAAGTTATCATACTTATCATACACCTGATAAAAAGGAGCATACCTATTATTACTGGTCGATTGTAGTAACTTTACTAGCTTGTAAGTAAAAACACCAATTATTTTCAATGAGGAACCCTATAACACTTAATGCCCACTTCCAATTCTATGATAAAATCAAAAACCATCATTAGGGAGAAGTCACGAAGTATTTGCAAAATAAGAAGGTTACAAGTGGAGCTTTCTAAAAAGGCAATTCTTAAGAAAGGAAAAACGGACTGGATACTCTGCAAACAAAACGGGAGCAGAAGGTTTAATCTCTATGAGGTACAAATCGCTCGTTATGTAAATTGAATCTCTTGCAAATTTAAATCGCTTTCATAAGCCAATTCTCTCTGAATAAAAACAATAGGATACTCTTTCAACATTTAAGGTCTTTCTCGTGATGGGAATTTATCTTCCCCTTAAATTATTCGTTTTGTATGATATGAAACTGAAATAAAACTTTTTGTAATTTCGTGTCGTATTTAACACGACAATTTATTGTGGGCCCGCTCAAGGCCTATACAATCGGGTACGGGTGGGCTCCCGGTGTTCCGCTCCGTGCGTTTAGTGAGCTGATGATGGTTGCTAAAATAATCTATAAAAGAAGAAGCAACTTAGACATTATTTCTGAAAATTCTTTATTAACTACTACTTTATATGAAACAATTTTAGGAATGTCGTTAAAAATCTAAAACTTGTATGTCTTGGAGGTTTGCATTGCTCTGCAATATCAAATACATAAATGATGATATAAAGCCTAGTGTAACCTTTCTCGATAAATAAGCTATATTTTCAACCTTTTTGGTGCAGCAGTTGAGACGTCGGCTGCTACACCAAGGGTTCCGGGTTCGATCCCCGGGCAGTACAAACATTTGTGTGCATAAACATGTTTGTAATGGTCTGGGCGTTTTCTATGTATAATATGTATGTATTTACAAAAATAAATGTATATAAATATGTCTATCCGTTGTTCAGTACCCATAATACAGGTTTCACGTTTAACTTAGGGCTAGATGGCACTGTGTGAATGTCAATGGATATTTATTTATACAACACTGAAAGAATTTTTCATATCTAGTAGCTCCTGAGATTAGCGCGTTCAAAAAATATTAGTAAAATTTAATGCTAAGTCATGAAAAAAACCAAAATTCTTTATTGAATAAGTCATTTTTTCGTCAAATAAGGGAGGGATCGCATTGTTTGTGGCAAAAGAAAAAATCTTTAAAAATATTTTAAAACCCTAAATATCCTACAATAGAAATAAGGCACATACTTAAACATAAAAATGAAAATCAGTCCAATGTCTTAAAAGCAAACATGATGTATCTTATATTAATAAGAGATATATATATATATCGTAAATAATGAAAGACACTAAATTATTTATACGATATATATATATATATATATCGTAAATAATGAAAGACACTAAATTATTTACGATGCACTATTAAAAACCCAGTAGGAAAATCTATCAATCAAATGCGAAAATACAATGAGCTTTCTTAGTCCCTGAAATCCGACCGAGAATCGCGGGTGTGTTAAAACAATATAAGACGTAATATCCAAGCCGACGCGGATACAATTGCACGACGCTGCACAAGATTAACAAGTGACAACAGTAAAAATGAAGAAAACAGAGCAGTTTTACAATGACGTCGCTAGACACGGTGTCAAGTACAGAAAATTATGTCCATTCATCTGGGGGCTTGCTTGGATTAACCGAAACGGGGTCGCCTCCACAGCGGCTGACTTGTGACTCCGCTGACGACAGATTTAAGCGTTTCGTTTCAAATCATGATGTAAGCCTGCTAATTAAAATGTTTGTTTCACTCCTTTTATTTTTTTAATTTCCTTCTTTCGCTGTGATGGCTTTCTTTTTGTTCACGCTTGCTTGCCCAAGACGCTGATTGCTCGAACTTGTGAACATTTTACTGCAACTTGTAAATTCTATTTTTTATCTACAGTAAGTAATAGGTAAAGGAACCTGTGGTTCTTGAAATCCAAACGAGTAAAAGGAACATAAATCAAACGTGTTAATTCATTTCCGAAATTTCACACAACAATTTAGTTTTAACAGTCATTCGCAGACAAGCATTGCGTAAAAATGTGTAAAGAAACTGTACTTAAGAATATGAAAACATTAACTAACTTCGTTTCTCTAAAATACAGTACTTAATAATTACATTCAGCAACGCGTGCTTTGTTTAATGCTAAGCTTTTGAAGTGATTGCTTTGCAAGGATTTACACGATGAAATGCACTATAGTGTTACATTAATCCACAGCTGTTGTCTCGTTTTTTAATTAATGTTTTTACATAATTGTTCTTTTTTATAAATGAAACTTTTTGAGTTAAGACGTATTCAGCATAGTTTACTATCTATTGTTTCAGTATTCAAATATTTATTTATCTTTGGTACACAGACAGATTACTGTCATACAGACATAGATAAAAAAATACATTTAATAAATCTAGACAGCAATCTATAAATAGTGTACACATCATGATACACTAAAATCTTCTGCAGCAGACAGAGTTACATACACATAAATTAATAAAATAACAAAAACAAGGTATTACAACTTATTCAATAAAATTTTCATATTATTTGGACTAGTTTGGTGGAGCCGAGGTCATATCACTAGTCTTTATCAAATCTGAAGTTAATCTTTTGACCTGAGCAAAATTAGAATTAAAGGTATCCATGCAACCCCCACTACAAACCACCTCGTTATACGTACGACACATTCTAACCAGGGGATTATAGAAAGACGTGTTGTTTTTAAAAGTCTGTACAGAGAAAGTGCTTGGGTGTCTTGATCTGTACAAAGTATCAATGTTAATTGAGGATATAAGATTTGGTGAATCTATAGTAGAATGGGCTATTTTATGCAAACAAAGTAAGTCATATCGTTTACGACGAGCCTTCAACGTATAAAAATATAGTGAGAACTTAAAAACTATAGTGAGAGATTAAAATATTGAAATATTTTAATCTCTCACTATAGTTTTTAAGTGAACGACCAAGGTTGTATTTAAAAGAGACATACTTTAAAAAAATTTTTGTATCTTTTCTAAATTACTAAAATGGACACTATAGTATGGAGACCAAATCGGACAACCGTACTCTAAAACACTTGTCACCAGGCTGAAAAACAGGCACAAGATGCTGCGAGGATTTCGAAATGATTTAGTAGGCTCTCATTAAGAAACCTAATAATTTGCGACTTTTTGTTAAAATGTGGTCATAGTGAGGGCGAAACGTTAACAGTTTGTCAAAGAATACGCCCAGATCCCTTACAAGCGCCCTCCTGCTTAACGTTTGACCATGCACATTGTACTGAAAGTTCAGCCGGTTTTTTTTCTAGTAAATGACATAACGCAGCTTTTATTTACATTTAGTGTCATATGGTTCGCAAGACACCAATCAGATACAGCGTTAAGGTCCCTTTGTAGCTATTACAACTACCTATGTCGTACCGTAACGTTTGTATATATTTTTAAATCATCTGCGTAAAGTAAGGAAGGACAAGATAAACGATCAATTAGATCGTTAATGATTACAAAGAAGAGGGGGCCCAAATGCGATCCTGCGAACACCGAGGACACAGGTATTGGAGATGAGGAATATCCTCTCACTTTCACACACTGAGTTCTATTTTCCAGGTAGGATATAACCCATCGCAAAAGGCATCCATGTATACCATAATGTGCTAGTTTGTGACAAAGTATGATCCACCTTGTCAAATGCCTTGCTGAAGTCAAGGTATATAGTGTCAACCTGACCACCAGAAGCAAAAGCCTGTCACAGATAGTTTTTAAATTCCAAAAGGTTGCTTAAAATAGACCTTTTCCTAACAAACCGTGTTGCCTTGAAGAAATATTCTTACTCAGGTGATAATAGATAGGATCATAGGCTAGGGATTCAAAGAGCTTCCCAAGCCTGGCAGAATGCTAATAGGCCGATAATTGGAGCATAAACTTTTGTCACCAGATTTATAAATAGGGACAACACTAGCTACTTTCCAGCGGTCTGGAAAAACGCCCATTGCAATTAAATTATTAAATATAATTACTAAAGGCAAAGACAACTCCTCTACACACCTCTTTAAGAGCATTGGTGGTCATCATCCACCACCATCAGGTCCAGGCCCTTACGTGCGTCTAATTGTCTAATCTTTCGTACTATGTCATCCTGTGTGATTAAGAACTTACCAAGAGTTTCGTACGAGATAGAAGGAAGGTCCATAAAATCAGTTGACTTTGTTGAAAACGGCTCGTTATATACCGAGCCAAAATATTCCGAAAAGAGTTCGCAAACATCTTGACCATGAAATTTTAATAAATTAATTTATTTAATAAATATACAGTGAACCGCTTTACGATAGGTATTTACACATTTATATTAAAATATCTTGCGTGACCATTAACAAGAACCTATTCATTTCTAGCTAGTACACTTCTTATTGTGTTAATTCTTTTACGAGAATAGGTATATCTATATAAATAAATAAACTGAAGCCTTACCGTACTCCCTTTCGTTCAATATTACGATTTACTTTATTAGAGACGGGATATCCTCAATCAGCGACCGATCGTGCGTCAAAAACAATACAAACTCACTCAAATAAACTTTGATTCGGGACAATGGATCCAGATCATTCACCTTGGAGTTTTTTATATATATGGTTCTGTGATTGAAATAAAAGTATATGTTCTGTTTATCTGGTGAAATAAAGCATTCCGAAATGGAACCTACTGCCTTAATATAATGATACCCTTATCTGAAGTCTGGGGGCACGGCAGTGCCCCCGCCAAGTCGAGCGCGAAGCAAACGCTGCCGTACATCCTTTACAGGATCCATTCGCCGCATTTTCAGGCCCCGATTTGAGAACCTTTGGATAATACCAGAGCGCTGAATTTTCATCATCTAGTAAGATATAATAACTTACTTTAAATCCAAAATTTCAGTCTGTAGGTCATTTAGTTCCGACGTTAAGCGAAAGCAAAGTTTCGCATTTTCGACAGACACTCACTCACTCACTCACTCACTCATGATCATCAAAATAGAACTAGTACTTCCCATTAACTCAGAAAGCTGAAATTCGGTACAGAGTTAGGGTTTAATGGCTACATAAAGGGAAAACTATGAAAACTTCGAAAATCGAAGATCTGGAGTACCTGGTGACCCTGCTTAGATAACAAAATCATCAAAATAGAACTAGTACTTCCCATTAACTCACAGAGCTGAAATTTGGTACAGAGTCAGGGTTTAATGGTTACATAAAGGGAAAACTATAATAACTTGGATAATCGAAGATCTGGAGTACCTGGTGACCCTGCTTAGATAACAAAAGAGCCCAGCCAAACTATAAGAGATTGACATACCGCCTTTAAACAATATATTTTAACAATATATGTTCAACCTGGTTGTCAAAAATCGGGGGACACGGTAGTGCCCCCGCCAAGTCGAGCGCGCTAGACCAATACAAACAGACATGTTGGTGCACACAAATATTTGTAGGTACTGCCCGGGGATCGAACCCGGAACCCTTGGTGTAGTAGCCGACGTTTCAACCATTACACCCAATGGGTCGTCTAATATTCCTTTCAAGTTTCTACAAAAAGAAGTAAAATCCCACCAAAAACATTCTGTAAAAAATCTAGCCAAGTCTCGATGGAGCTGCTTGATTATCTCTAAAAAGTAATGAAATCAAGACAAAGACGTGCCAAGTCTAAGGTTCCTTACTGCAATTAATTAATTATTATGGTTAATGTTGTGTGACTTGGCCGTTGAACATTCTTTATACGTTAGTGGCTTTATCAAGCCTACAATCGATGGGTTATTGAATCACCGTTTTCCAAGTGGCAAATTTGTACCGTCAATGGGTAGCGGTTCTGGCGACAGAATAGTGCAATGGTGTTATGGAGCTCCTGGTTTTGTATCCTTATGTACTCTTCAACGCACAGCCAGGCACCTCCAGCTACTGTCCTTTTGCAGCGCTTGATGCCCACGCAAGACCGTTTCATGGCATCCTTTCCACAGAAGGAGCAAGTGTATTTGGCGTGCTGGGTCACTTCCATCTTCTTGACCATTTTACGGTGGGAAATAGCATAACGTGTGCCATATTTGCCAGTGATTCCCAATGATCTGTATATATAAAGGTAGATACGTCATCTGTACCTCAAAAACGAACCGCCGAAGAGAGTACAGTTACTCTTAGTGTACTCTTTTGTTTAGGTAAATGTTCGCTCATTCGTAATATGTGTATGTGTGCTGTCACTGCATTCGGAACACTTTTTTCAATTATTTCGTGAGCATATCACGAATTTATACTTTTATACATCATTGGTGATTCCGACCTTTTTTGTACGTTTGGCCATTTTTGTTAACCTGCCTAACACTTGACAGAAAAGACAGATAGAAAGGTAAGTTTATTTATTTCATCATTTATTTATAATGGTGACAAATAACAATATAAGAGATGCCATACCCGAAGTTTTTTTCCGTAAAACTGGGTTTATCTTATATATCGAAAAAATATGCTCGCCAGTTAACGTTTTAGCTAGTGGGCAGCAATATTGCAGCCGAAGGTTTGAATCCTGGAAAACCACAGCGAAGGTAACTTTGAGCGATTTTTCCAGTTTGGCTAAGATATTGCAGGCTGAATGACCTGATTGTCCAAAAACGAATAAAATATGTTAAGTGTACGTTAATCTACGAATACGATCAGGATTTATCGCCCGAACCCCACTTCAATGGTAACTCGATACTAATGATCGCTCAAACACTTGAAAGCGACTCTGTTTGTGAATACAGCTGAGGGTGTTGGATTTACACGCGAGTTTTTTTTGTGTTGTTCATTCATCATCAACAGCTCATTAAACGTCCCCACCGAGGGCATAAGCCTACCCGTATAGGAAGGCCTTATTCGTCCACGCGGGCCCAGTGCGGTTTGGATGACTTCATTCACAACCTTTGAATCTCTTCGCAGCCGTGCGCAGGTTTCCTCACGATGTTTTCTTAACCGCGAACGTCGGATAACGTACTCGTACATATAATTTCGAAAATTCGAAAACATATTTGAACCTGCGCCTTCCCGATAGAAACGGATCAGTCCACATCATTAAGCCAGCGACGCTCTGTTGATTTTGTGTTGTGTAAAAGCAAATTACCATTACAGCCTAATACGTCCACTTTTGAACGAAGACATCACCTAATGATTTCCACGCTTCCTTAACAAGTGACTAAGCTGTGTTAGTGCGTAGAACCGATGGCTGATGGGGCGTAAAAAGTTCTCGAGTAGCGTACACATAACAGGAAAAGTAGCTTTTTTTACTAGGTGATAAACTTGATACTGAGTCGTCTAAGTAGGTACCAACACAGTGCCAGATATCGTCCCGGGAAACAGAAGTGTTATGCAATTTTGTGCTTCGGGATGAGAACCACAGACATCCGAATAACAATTAGACTGGACAAGCCGCCAAGTTTATAGGCAGTCCCAGTGTCGCAATTACTTTTCAATTCTTACCTGTGAAAAGATATTATATTTCTTGGTAAATTTTACTGATTCACTGCGATGATGGCATGTTACAATTGCACAGAATGGCATTTTGGAAAAAAACGGTAATTTCTTCTAAAATTCGTGCGTCTTCATTCGTCTCACGGAGCGTAAACTATAGCCAGTGTATGCTCGTTGAGCATACATTTGTCGCACTTTTTAACGCGGCTTGCCCCATCTCCTGTATTGGGAAATCTGTGATGAGAACGGTCGCTAATGAAATTACCGGGTATAAGAGACCTAACATCTGTTGTTTCTGATGTCGGGCGCAGTGCGGCATTACGGGGAATAATAATTGTCTACCAGTTGCTGGTCTCCTTCAATGACGGTCTGTTTTGGTCACTTACCATCAGGTGAGCGTCTTGACCGTCCTGTACACATACACATTAAAAAAATCGTAGGCTGTCCCCGAACCAGATAGACTGATGACCAGGTTAAGGGGGCAGGTAGCCGATGAATATCCACCTGCTAGGGATTGGTCTTTATGGAAGTCATTAGGGGATGCCTTCGTTCCACATTGGACTAGAATTTTTTTATGTTATAAAGTGTAAAGGACGGTCAAGACGCTCACCCAATCGTAACTGATGCGCCTGACCATTACATAGTGGCATTGGTGGAGACCAACAACTAATACTTATTATCCTCCATCAACACCGCACTGCGCCCGTCACCAAGGGTCTCAAAACACAAAAGTGCATAGCACTCCTGTTTCACGGGTCGATATCTGGTACTACGGTGTTACCTACCTAGATGATCAGTGCCGAGTCTACCACCAAGTTAAGACTACATCATCATCATCAGCTCATTAAACGTCCCCACCTACCCGTATAGGGTGATTAGGCCTTAGTCGTCCACGCGGGCCCAGTGCGGATTGGACGACTTCACACATAACCTTCGAATCTCTTCGCAAGCGTGCATGAAGGTTTCCTCACGATGTTTTCCTTCACCGTAAGATCGTCGGATAACGTAATATATTTTCGAAAATTTGAAAATACATTGGTACGTGTCGGGATTCGAACCTCAGCCCTCCCGGTAGGAAGGCGACAGTCCTCACCACTGAGCCACCGACGCTCCCCAAAACAAACATACAAAAGAAAGTATCATTTACCTTATACATTACTTACAGAATAATACGAAACCTCCATCAACTTACCTGAAAAAGTAATAAAAATAGGTTAGTTTTTCGCATTAAAAAGTAAAAATATACACTAAAGCCTGTGTATGCCGGGCCGCATTTCTCCCCGAACACATAGAAGGTTACACGAGCCCTGGCCGCAACGCCCTAAGTCAATGTCTAAGTCCCATTCTGGGACGACCTTAGGCTATCTTGTGTACATGTTTAAGGCTAAGACCCATCTGGGCTCGCCAATTGCCCGGTGAAGCTGTAAAAGCCATCTGCGGCCAACAGCAGTAGTCAGTTCGAAAAAAATGTCTTCATCACTTCCAGAGGTACTATATATGTATAGATTTACCAAACATAATGGAAACATTATTGTATGGAAAAAAATACTAAATGAATACTTGAAGTATAATTTTCTACATATATTAATAAATATACAAGTCGTTATATAATGAAACGGTCAAAGTTGAAAAAGTGGGAGCCATCCTAAAGGCAAGAACTTCGAGTCAGCGCTCGATAAAGGTTCTCAGGGAGGTCCTTCAAGTGAGAGGGACGGTTAGGCTGTTGAAATTATACAATACTAGCTTTTGCTCGCGTCTTCACTCACGTAAAAAAGAATTCTTTTTTCATACCCTATTTTATCCCCTTAGAGAAACACATATCTATTAAAATATTATCAATCCCATATTTTAGAAGTTCATCATCAGCTCATTAAACGTCCTCACCGAGGGGCACGAGCCTACCCGTATCGGGTGATTAGGCCTTAGTCGTCCACGCCGGCCCAGTGAGGTTTAGACGACTTCACACACAACCTTCGAATCTTTTGGCAGGCGTGCATGTAGGTTTCCTCACGATGTTTTCCTTCACCGTAAGAGTGTCGGATAACGTACATATATTTTCTAAAATTCGAAAACACATTGGTACGTGTCGGGATTTGCACCTCAGCCCTCACGGTAGGAAGGCGACAGTCCACACCATTGAGCCACCGACGCTCTACAAATACTTATATGCTACGAGTATATGCCTGCAGAATGCTAGCTGATCTATCCGTTGATCGGGGTTTGCCATTGAGTACAGTCGCCATTCATTTGAAATAGTCATGTCAACCATAGAATTCAACAAGACCCACCACCACCACTTTTTTCCTTGAAGCCCAATCCGGTAAAGTCCTACAGATTGATCCATCTGACCAACCCCTCCCATCCCTTTGTTGTAGTTTAGGAACACATCGACATCTATTTTTTGTATTTTCGTGGAACACCATCGTTTGACTCTTCTTATCGGTTCTAGTGTCAAAATTTGTTCCAATTGTACACAAATTATCTTGCCATCTCATCAATTAGATTTCGTTTGTTTTATCAAATCTGTGGTCATGTTTAGCTCTAAGCTATATTCTCGCATCTTATATGTAATCAAGGGGCACCTCTTGGTTCTATTTTCATGTAAAGTTGTAGGAGCTTTGTAACCAAGCCTCTTTAGGTCAAGCAGTATATCGTAATCAGCATAAAGTTAGCAAAATAAATTGTCGGCGTTTTGATTAGCAGTCTTCGCAACGTGAGAACAAGAGGATTGGAGAACCAAGAGGTTGTCTCAGAAGGTTTTCCACAAAATACATCAAATATGTAACGATAGCCACCGTTGCTAGTCAACGTCCAATCACGGTATCCTAATGCACTGGCCTGCCCATTATAAATTGCTAAGCAGAATGATGACTTGACCAATGATTCGTCAATCGATAAATGTTTATGTGACATTCCGAATTGATAAAACCATCTTTTGTAAAATATCATCACTACTCAAGCTGTGTTGTCGCTGTTCTATTCATAATCGATCGGAGCGGTACGTCTGCGAGTAACTTCTATATAACCAGGAATATCTTTAGGTAATTCTTGTTCATAAAGGTTACCTCACCATCTTCTTCATCGGTGACAGCGTCTGAATTAGGTGGTAGCATAATCACTCCGTAAGTAGCCTCATCATCACTATCCTGTCTAAAAATATCTTTTATGGCTTCTTGTAAAATGTACTGGTTTTCATGTTTGGAGACTCATCTGTTAGAAATTTTGTAATTATATTGTGGTTTCCTGTTGTATCCTGATAACCCATAAATAAAGTATCATAACATATATCCAATAAAACAAATACAACGCATAAAATGTATGAACAAATATTTTAAAACTGTAATAAAAATGTCTTTACTATACTATCCCAAATTACATGCCATGCGCCCATTGTACTAAACTTAGTACAGCGGCATTTGGGGTGTTATAGCATAAAGGGATTTACATGAAGTCAGCTTTTTTATGTTATTTATGTAAGTTTAGGATACAACGAAGTAAACCACCTATGTTTTGAAGATTTTGTGTAACTTAACCCTTGTATAATAAATTAATGAGTACTAACCGGGAGAAACGAAATAATTAGTGAAACAAAATCGTAGATTACCCTCACATAATTTCAAAATTACATATATTTTTATCTATGCACCTAATGCCTGGACCTCTGTTGGCTATATGTAATAATTACTGGGGTTAAAAAACTCACACAGGTTTTTTTATCGTCACTTAAAGTAGTGTACTATTTATAGTACGGCGGGCGTTAATGGGTTAAGTGAGAAAGGGATAGCTCTCTATACGATTAATAGCATCATGCCTTTTTTTAAGTAAAGATTAACCAAGCATAACCTAGGCTTCCAACAAATACGATTGTTGATCCGGTGGGGGTTTATTAGTGGGTAGAGGCCGCGCAGGTGTTCAGTCCCACACACCGTACGACCCCAGAGAGCGTACGGCGTGCATGACGCATTTTGTACCCACCGTATAAAAAAGGCCTTCCAACAACATCTCAAAGGGTGAGGGGGGAGGTGAACAACACCGATGCTCGGGATTGTTCTCGTTGCAAACTCAGCTGAGCTCCTTCCCTTTGTCTCATATTGTTTTTTTTTTATTTTTGAATTTTTTTTTGTAAAATGTATAAAAAGACGCAATAAATATATTCTTATTCTTAACATTGAGTCTCTATCTAGAATACGAGCCTTAATCATCGATTTTTTTGTACCAATTCGGCATTTTCCTTAAACAGCCTTGAAGTTAACGGCTTCTTAGTAACTTGACACACTTTACAAGATCAAAATTACATATAGGGAATATTATGCTAAATCAGAAGCCCATAGAAAAGCATAGGGCTGTACACGGCCGATGCCAATCCGTTTATTGCCACTCCAGTGGTGGTCGTTGTCACGTGATATTTAAATAACTAGTATGGGCGGTAATGGTTTTGAGTATATACTCGTACCAGGCTTCAATGTTTGGTAATATTATATGGATTACTTATGTGGCTGTACCAATGTATTATCGAATTTTCGAAAAATATATGTACGTTATCCGACGCTCTTACGGTGAAGGAAAACATCGTGAGGAAACCTTCATGCACGCCTGCGAAGAGATTCGAAGGTTGTGTGTGAAGTCGTCCAATCCGCACTGGGCCCGCGTGGACGACTAAGGCCTAATCACCCTATACGGGTAGGCTCGTGCCCCTCGGTGGGGACGTTTAATGAGCTGATGATGATGACTTATGTGGCTGCCTGTGTAAGTAGGATGATACGAATAAGTAGCAAATAGCTTATGTAGTAAAATATAATGTTTTTTTATTTGCTAAAAGTCGGGATATAGTAATTCAGTCTACGATTTCCTTACCAAACTAGGAAAAGTCGCACAAAGTGATATTTTCTCATTGAATTCGAAATTCCTCTTATCTGCTTCATCATCATTACAGCCTAATATGTTCACTGCTGAACAAAGGCCTCCCCTGATGATTTCCACGCAGACCGATCCCTAGTGGTGGACAGATGACAGATGCTCCCCGCCAACTGAACCAGGTTAACTGTTTAGACCTATAGAAAAATATTTCGGTATGTCAAAGTGAAGCTATAATAATAATATGTCAATTCATAAATTTGTTATCTGGCACTGCGTGATTACCTATCTAGGCGACTAAGTATTTCGTTTTTAGCCTTATAATTGGCTTTATTATCATCACGTAAGGTTTCCATGCATCATCATCATTAGCTCATTAAACGTCCCCACCGAGGGGCACGAGCCTACTCGTATAGGGTGTTTAGGCCTTAGTCGTCCACGCGGGCCCAGTGCGGATTGGACGACTTCACGCACAACCTTTGAATCTCTTCGCAGGCGTACGCAGGTTTCCTCACGATGTTTCCCTTTACCGTAAGAGCGTCGGATAACGTACATATATTTTTCAAAAATTCGAAAACACATTGGTACGTGGCGGGATTTGAACCTCAGCCCTCCTGGTAGGTGGGCGACAGTCCACACCATTGAACCACCGACTCTACTCTCTCACTCTTCCATGCATATTTAAGACTATTTCAATTTTTATACAGAAAACTTTAAATCATATTTTATGTACCACATTTTGAATCTCCGATACGTACCGTTAATTCCACCACCCACGCTGTTAATGATCTGCAAAATACCAGGCATGATGTATTACATCGCCTTCCTGTGTCATGCAATGTATCATAGATTGCATTCTATAAATATTAACTGTGAAAAATAACAGTCGAGTATCGCGTGACGCGGAACTAGTACGAATACGTCAGTGATTATAAACCTTTTTGTAACTTCTTAAAGCTAAAACCTTGGTAGTAAAATGGGTTGTCTTACACTTAAATAAATGTATAATGACCAATATTTACATAGCTTGTAGCCTCAATTTAGACAAGGAGCTTGGACTATGGGCACTAAGCTAATTACAAATGACATAATTATGTTATGATAAAGTGGTTTTTAGGGTTCAGTAGCCAAATGGCAAAAAACGGAACCCTTATAGATTCGTCAAGTCTCTCTGTCCGTCCGTTTGTCACACACTTTTTTCTCCGAAACTATAAGCACTACACTATTCAAACTTTGTAAGTATATGTATTCTGTGAACCGCTATTAGGTTTTAATAAGAAACTTGAAAAAAAAATTATATATTTTGGGGTTCCCCATACATTGAATCGTTCAAACTAAATTTCGTTGTTAGATTTTATAGTCATGCACATCATATATTTTTTTCGATTTTATCAACCCCATAGAAATTAGATGGGGACACACTTTTTTCAACTTTGAAAGTGTCTCACGCGCCATTTTTTAAGATCTACACATTGATATGAGTTTATATCAATGTGTAGATCTTAAAAAATGGTATTGAGGTTTCTTATATCATTTTTGTATGAATTGAATAGTTTGCGCGTGAGACACTTTCAAAGTTGAAAAAAGTGTGTCCCCATCTAATTTCTGAACTATGGGGTTGATAAAATCGAAAAAAATATATGATGTGCATGACTATAAAATCTAACAACGAAATTTAGTTTGAACGATTTCTGGTGTGTAATTTTTTTTTATACGTCATAAACGGTGAACCACTATTTTTTCATATTAAAGCTGTAGACTAGTAGGTGCCTAAGTAAATAAAAATAATTTTATTTTATATTACTTGCTGCTGCGGAATTCTCCACGGGCGAGTCCGACTCGCGCTTGGCCATTTTTTGCAATACATCCATATTATTTAAACGTACATAGAAACACACAGATCAATACAATAACCTGAAGTCTCGAATTCCCAATTGTAAGGTATGAATATCCAAACTATTTAATACTTTGTTCTTGTCCATTGAAGAGAGGTCAATTCGAAATATACATTCGCATTTTTACAGTCACAATTTGTTACAAAGACGGTTTTGATTGCGCATAAACAAACGAGTGCAGAGAGCGCCCCTGGCGGAGTTTTATAGCTTTTTTACGATGTGACCAGCTGTTTGTCCATAACGAGCATCGACAAATGAGATAGTACCATTCCAGATACTTTCCAGAGTCATCAGTACAATTTTAAAAAGTTACTACAAACGCTTTAAGCGCTGACGTGATTGGTAGGTGCGCTCAGGACGCTTCCTGATCGTCCTGTACACTTTGTGACGTAAAAAACAATGATATTCTGTATATATAAAGGTAGATACGCCAACCGTGCCTCAAACACGAACCGCCGAAGAGAGTACAGTTTGTACTCTTTTGTTTACGTAAATGTGTTCGAAATTCGAAATATGTGTATGTGTGCTGTCACTGCATTCGGAACACTTTCGATTGTTTTGTGAGCATATCACGAATCTATACTTTGTTACATCATTGGTAAAAAACACAAAAGTACCAATCGTATTTCACGGGACGCTATCTGGCACTGTAGTAGTACCTACCTAGACGATACCAGTATCAAGTCTACCACCTAGTAATTCATTCATCCTTCTACCATACTTATACTTCAACCATACTTATACTTCTACCATACTTATACTTCTACATACTTATATTTCTACCATACTTATACTTCTACCATACTTATACTTCTACCATACTTATACTTTTGACTGGTTATTATTATTACATAAGCCGATCTTAGAAAAGACAAAACATCTTTGCAGTTTTCTTAATGGTCTCAAAACTGGGTGTGTTCTAAGTTTGATGTGGTGATAAGCATTATAGCTTCCGAATAGATAAGATAAAAATTATTTATTGTACAAAAGAAAAAAAAGCATACAACACAACAAAAAACAACAGAAAACGTGTACAGTGTAGGCGGCCTTATTGCTAAGGTAGCAATTTCTTCCAGGCAACCTTTGGGTGAAAGTAAAATACTTATAGATGAATCGATTTCGTTTTTTTTACTAGAATGGTGAATAAGTCGGAAACACTACGACACTAGCATTTTTAGATTTAATTGAATAGCTAAGAGTTAATATAACTAGTTAAATTATAGGTAACTTATGATAAAAGTGCTTGAAAATTAACAGAATGTTACACACCGAGTTTGACGTGCGGGGGGGGGGGGGGGATCAGTAATGGGGATAACTGTTGGAATTAAAAAAAAAAATATTGAGACAGATTTCGTATAATTTTGTACCCAACTTGGGTAAAAGCAGTTCAAATATTCATGTATTTGTATACAATGATGTAAAAAAGTATGGATTCGTGATATGCTCACAAAACAATCGAAAAAAAGAATGGAAAAGCTATTCCTTGATGAATGGAAGTCCTCGACAGTGCGTTTTTGTCGTAATTTCTTGCCACGAACGACAAAATTGTGGAATCAGTTGCTGCCGGAGATATTTCCTGAGCGATACGACCTGGCGTCCTTCAAAAAAAGAGCGTATTCCCTGCTGAAAGGCCGGCAACGCATTTCAGCCCTCTGGTATTGCAAATGTACATGGGCGGCGGTGACATTTACCATCAGATGAGCCGTTTGCTCGTTTGCCTGCTATAGCATAAAAAAAAAAAAAAAGTTTTCCGAATGCAGTGACAGCACACATACACATATTTCGAATTTCAGACACATTTACCTAAACAAAAGAGTACAAACTGTACTCTCTTCGGCGGTTCGTTTTTTGAGGCACGGATGGCGTATCTACCTTTATATACAGAATATCATTGTTTGTATATGAGTATCTTTGTACTGGTTTTAGGAACGTTCGATTTAAACTCATTTTACGTATCTTCTAGCTATTCCCCGCGGTATGATATTATCCCGCAACAAAACATGACCCAAAATCGCTTCGTGGTCACTTTATATGTATAGATTTATTTAAAAACCAATTCATAAGTATGTTTATCCGTTCGTAAGTACCCATAATTTAAGCTCCTTGCTCATTTCGAGGCTAGATGGCGCTGTGGAAATATCTGGATATTTTTACCTCACATCAGCTACTCCTAATTAATCTATACTAATATATAAAGCTGAAGAGTTTGTTTGAACGCGCTAATCTCAGGAACTACTGGTTCGATTTGAAAAATTCTTTCAGTGTTAGATAGCTTATTTATCGAGGAAGGCTATAGGCTATATATCATCACGCTACGAGTAATAGAAGCGGAGCAGCAATGAAGAATGTTTCAAAATCGGGGGTATTTTTTCATACTTGGAGCTTCCCCTGCGTACGCTGCGTAAACGGTTAAAGTTACACAAAAGTCATGTATGAGAGTATTGTTCTCCTTTTAATGGTCTACAAAAAAGTCCGCGACAGCATATGTCTATCTTTTAAGGTTAGCTCACTATAACATATTTTATGCTAAAAAAATCTGAAATTGACCCCCGAAACCTTTAAAGTTGGAGGGAGGGGAAATCCTATGTATAATGATAAATGAAAGTACCGTGTTATCCCGAATTTAATGCGAGCGAAGCCGCGGACAAAAGCTAGTTACATATAATTTCTCAGCCTAGTGGACAATAATTTCAACGGGCAAGAAACCGTGTAAGATATGAATGGGGTGGTCTCTGGGGATGAAAGGGGGGGGGGTTGTAATTAATTACCGGGTCGGCCCATTCGACCGTTTTCTTGCGCTAGTGATATTTTAGGGCAAATAGAACGGATACTGAAGTGCATAATTGGATTGTTATATTGTATTCTAACTATTTGGACTGAAGACTGTTCTTTAATATATAAAAAAGTAAATAAAAAGTGTCCCAAATGAAAGTGTTTTCTTTCTATAGAAAGAAAGAAAACACTTTTATTTGGGAAACAAATCTTAAACACAATACAATCATATCTAAAAAGAAATACGTACAAAACACTTAAAGAAGAAAGAAAGAAAGAAAACATTTATTGATCCAATGCACCGCAACACAATCACGTGTAAAACATATCACAATAAACAAACATAAAAAAAAGAAATAACACAGAAACAACACGTGCTACGACGACTGAATCAAACGGACTCACTCAGCATAAGCCAGGGACACCAGTAGTGAACCCTGGCGCCGATTTCAGTGAGCCCGGTTGAGTCGGCGCGGACGATCTTGCTGCTAAAAATACTTAAATAAATAACTACATATTAATATTACTTATACAATAATAATCGTCGGTGGCTCAGTGGTGTGGACTGTCGCCGTCCTACCGGGAGGGCTGAGGTTCAAATCCCGACACGTACCAATGTATTTTCGAATTTTCGAAAATATATGTACGTTATCCGACGCTCTTACGGTGAAGGAAAACATCGTGAGGAAACCTTCATGCACGCCTGCGAAGAGATTCGAAGGTTGTGTGTGAAGTCGTCCAATCCGCACTGGGCCCGCGCGGACGACTAATAATCACCCTTACGGGTAGGCTCGTGCCCCTCGGTGGGGACGTTTAATAAGGTGATGATGATGATACAATAATAATAAATACAATTTGTGTTACATAATTCTAAATAAATATTAATAAAATGGATGTGGATCGATGCACACAATAAAGATTCAAATTTAACAATTACTGAAAAAAACTATGCAATTTGGATGACTTTATCGCTTGAAGCGATCTCTTCCAGACAACCTCACAAAGAAAATCAACAAGATAGATCGATAATCATATATTTAACAAATTGTTTGCCGATTTAATACTGACACATATAAGATGTTTCCGATTGGCTATTTTAAATGTGATTTACCTACAATCGTTCCTCTCTTCCCTTCTCTCTTGAACCTATAGCAGTCCATTGCTAGACATAGGTCTCCCCCATTTTGCGCCAGATATCCACTTTTCTTCCGCTTTACTTGTCTAGCCCTCTACCAGAAACCTTTCGCAAGTCGTCGGTCCATCGGGCCGGAGGTCGTCCTACGCTACACTTGCCGAGACGCGGTCTCCACTCCAGAACTCATCTGCTTCAACGGACATCGGTTCTGCGACATACGAGCCCACACATGAGCGTAGCCAGTCTTGGGCTCAGGGTGGGCAAGAGTGAACCTATCCCCCGCCCCCTTCCCACCGTATATTTATATTTTTTTGCTTAAATTTGTTAGAGCCAGGGTGGGGCAAGCGCCCATGGGCCCACTGCCACTTCAAGTAGCTGATCTGGGGAGCTTTGTCGCTTTAGATCGTTTATATAGTATTTTAATCGTTTTTTATTATATTTTTGTATATTTTTTGACGTTCATAAGTGCTTTTTGTAAGCCTAATTTGAAATAAATGTTTTTGACTTTGACTTTATAGTTGGTATGTTTAATGAAAATCTGTATAAACGTAGTACATTGTTTACCTACCAGAATCAATATTGCATATAATATTTAGCTTCGCAAATGACGCTTAATGTTGACGTTGGAGGTATAAATAATTATCCCCTACTCTACTAACCTACGGTGAATAAACTAAATAGGAAGCACGTGCCTCAGAGGGAGGGTTTTAATATAAATAATTGTGCTCACTGCGTTGCTTAGTGAGGTAAGATTTAAAAGAATTTGAGATATTTTATGATTCATCATCATCATTAGCTCATTAAACGTAACCCACCGAGGGGCACGAGCCTACCCGTAAAGGGTGTAGGGATGCGTCTAGGCCTTAGTAGTCCACGCGGGCTCAGTGCGGATTGGTCGACTTCACGCACAACCTTTGAATATCACAAGCGTTTCCTCACGATGTTTTCCTTCACCGTAAAAGCGTCGGATAACGTGCATATAGTTTCGTAAATTCGAAAACACATTGGTACGTGGCGGAATTTGAATCTGCGCCCTTCCGATCCGAGCCACACTATTTAGCCACCGACGCTTGAAACATTAAGAATGTATTATAATAAATGTAACCTCCAACTCCCAAACCCAAACTTCCCCTAACTAGGTCACGGCAATACAACTTGATTTATGCACTAATTAAAGAATCCGACTTCGTCTGGGAACGGAATTCCTATTAAGAGTGAACAAGACCAGTATCTCAAAAATGTGGCATGTTGTTATGTTTTAAAGGCGAAAAGTTTAGGGAATTTGGTTTTTATAAGTTGTTGTTTTAAACTAGATTGGTCACCCTAATCTTATTTTTTATGTTACCAAGTGTACAGGACGGTCAAGAATCTCATCTCATGGTAAGTGATCCGCCTGACCATAACAAAGCTGATAGACCAACAACTGATAGACAGTTATTATCCTCCATCAATGCCGCACTGCGTCCGACACCCGAGACAACAGATGTTAGGTCTCTTATACTCGTTCTATGAATGCTATGAATGATGAATGCTGATGACGTATCATCATCATCAGCTCAATACACGTCCCCACCGAGGGGCACAAGCCTATCCGTATAAGCCTTAGTTGTCCACGCGGGCCCAGTGCGGATTAGTCGACTTCACGCACAACCTTTGAATCTCTTCGCAGGTATGTACAGATTTCCTCACAACTCCTTCATTTACTGTAAGAGCGTCGGATAATAGTACATATAATTTAGAAAATTTAAAAAGATATTGGTACGTGGCGGGTTTTGAACCTGCACCCTCTAGATCAGAAAGCAACAGTCCACACAATGAGCCACCGACGCTCTGACTACGCATCTCTCTCTTCAACCTATTGCAGTCCACTGCTGGACATAGGTCTCCTCCATTTTGCGCCAGACATCCCGGTCCTGACTACGCATACTGACATTGAATTCGAACTGTCATTCTTGCATTATCATTGACTAAAATTCGCAACGTATGAAATTGTAAACCATTTTGGCACTTTCCCTGACCTTGTACACGCAGTAGATTATATAAAAAGAAAACTATACTAAACTGTAACGATTGTATGCATACTTTATAAAGAATTTATTATAATATTGTTCCAACCTATTAAAAATAACGAAAATTAATATAATTCTACTTAGTAAGCTCGGGTCGGAGTCGTCTAGGTAGGTACCACCGCAGTGCCAGATATCATCCCGTGAAATACGAGTAATTTGCACTTCTGTTTCGGGATGAGGGCACTGTAGCTAGTGACATGGTCTTATAAAACACCTGAATTCTGTCGTTTCGGTGACAGGTGAAGGGCAGTATTGACGTGAAATAATTAAAGTGAATTAAAGCGATCTTTAGTGATAGGTTTCAAGGCTATATCTGAGACATAGCCTTGAAGGAAACCAAATACAGAGAAAAAAAGGCTATATCTGTTATGGCCAAACGTATCACCTTCCATCAGGTAAGCGGTTTGACAGTCCTGGGGGGTAACCACAATCTCTTAAAACAGTATTGTTATAATGATACGTCGGCATTTTTGTACCAGAAAAGACGAAGTAATATTATTGTAACACTGTTTTAAGAGATGGCGGTAACCCCCCTGTTCATTTAATATGCATATACTCTATACTATAATATTATATGAACTGTGTATATGTATATGGTATAATGGTTGGACGTCGGCTCTTATACCAAGGGTTTCTGGTTCGATTCCTGGGCAGTACAAATGTTTGTGTGTATGAACATGTGTCTTTGTAGTCTGGGTGTTTTTTATGTACAATATGTATGTATTTACAAAAATATATATATGAGTATGTTTATCAGTTGTTTAGTACCACAACTATAAGCTCCTCGTTTAATATGGGGCTATATGGTGCTGTGTGAATGTCAGTGGATATTTATATGTATGTATTTTCAAAAAAATAACCATTATTATGTTTATCCGTTGTTTACAATACAAATACAAAAATACAAAAATGTTATTTCAGCAACTTAGACTAATACAAATAAGTAGTTGGTGCTCCCTTTTAAGCTTGATTGCTTGTGGTAGACAGCACCGCTCTTCCATAGCATGGTTACAAATAGACTAAGCCACCTATATAATACGAGTAGTCATACAAAAACGATACAACAATAGTATAATAGATTGTGTGTGGGTTTGTGTGGTGTATGTGAGTGTTTGTGAAGTGTGTGTGTGTATTTGTGAGGTATATGTGTGTTTTTGTGAGGTGCGCGTGTGTGAACGTGTGTGCGCGCGTGTGTGGTCCATGATTTTTATAAGTAAATTATGAGAATAGGAATTAATTTAATAAGTTCTATTTCAGCATAACTTTTTGTTTTAAGCCATTCAGTTAGTTCATATTTCAATCTCGTGTAATTCATATTATAAATATCCAGTTCTTTATTAATTTTATTATATAAAACATTGGCTCTTATGACATATTGCCTCTGCGCAAATACAGTTGTTTAATACCTATATTACAGGCTAAATGCTTAGTTTGGAAGTAGATGGCGCTGTGTGTGACATACACACAGTAGATATTTATTTTATTAAATAAATATAGTTTTCATAAAACAAAGACACTAGGTACCCCTACCACCTTCCTATAGCGTGACTAACTTCACACTATACATACATTGAAAATAGCACGAGCCGGTTCGAAGTTTGGTAACGTCCCTTAAAATTAGGTCAGAAGTCTTGTCATTTCCAATTCGCTGACTATGACGTCATTGTAGTTAACCTGTGACTTTGGAGTTATTGATTTGTAACACTGCTTGTTTCCTACCTTTTATTATTATAATTTTATTCAGGCACTCAACCAAACTATTGAATCCAATGATATTCTGTACATATAAAGGTAGATACGCCACCCGTGCCGCAAAAACGAACCGCTAGAGAATTCGGTTATAGGCTCTTTGTTTAGGTAAATGTACGCTCATTCGAAATATGTGTATGTGTGCTGTCGCTGCATTCGGAATGTTTTTTTTAGTTGTTTTGTAAGTATATCACAAATCTATACTTTTTCCATAATTGATTGAATTATTTATTGTATAGCCTAACTCAACAGCGAGGCCGCAGAGATTGGGTCGTTAACCAACACGCGGGTCCAATGCGGATGGTGGGTGTGTAAATGTCAGTGGATATTTATGTATTACTAGCTGTCTCCCGCGGCATTACCCGCAGTATACGATTATATTCTCCCGCAGTAAAACATTACCAAAAACTCACCGCGCAGCTCACACGAAACGCGGCCGCCGCGCGATAGAATAACGCTTTATTTTTCCGGAAATAAAACGTATATAACTGAAATAAAAGTAGCTGTATGTATGTTTTTCCTTATTATATTAGCTACCTGCCGGTCAAGTAAAGTCCGGTCCTTATCAGTCCAACCGTTTCAGTGATTACCCGGAACAGACAGACTAAAATGTTAAAAAGGTTGTTTTGGTGTACGTACCGTATAAATGTACTCGTATATTCATATGCATGAAGAAAAAAAAGGTTATTTCAATAATGCAAACAGACTATATAATTTTGTTTATATATAGTTAATAGATTTATTCATATAATATTATATACTTATACATACTACATATATATATATATATATTCGTATCATCATCAGCTCATTAAACGTCCCCACCGAGGGGCGCGAGCCTACCCGTATAGAGTGATCAGGCCTTAGTCGTCCGTCCACGCGGGCCCAGAGCGGATTGGACGACTTCACACACAACCTTCGAATCTCTTCGCAGGCGTGCATGAAGGTTTCCTCACGATGTTTTCCTTCACCGTAAGAGCGTCGGATAACGTACATATATTTTCAAAAATTCGAAAACACATTAGTACGTGTCGGTATTCGTTATTCGTATAGTTATGACTAATTTGAAATTTTAACAGCCCCTTCGAGTGTTGTAATATTACCTAACTAGGGCCTAGGGGAGCGGCGAATCGCGGCAGGCGTTTGACCCAGTTCCCGAGGGCAACTTAATTGGGGCCTGTTCACGGGGAACTATTTTTATTCGCTTTGCAGTTTTAATTTGGCGCCCTCGCCGGTGACAACTGTATGTTGTGCACTTCATCAACGTCAAACACAAAACTCAACATTTTCTTTATTCTATTAAGTCTTTAGAAGACACTTTTTTATCGTCAATTAAAAAGAAGTTAAAAACCAGAGTGACTGTACCAGCTAGAAAATATGCAAAATTCAGACTGAAATATTACATAATACATGATGATGATGAAGACTGAAATATCATCACTGACATACTGATGGTCATCAAAATGTTCGGCTACTTCCTAAAGTGCAAGAAAGCTGAAATTTAGTACGTGATCTAATTTGTTCCAACAACAAAAAAACAAACTTGTGGTTTTCGCACTTCCATCCCCTAAAATGGGGGGGGGTATATGAGACTCACCAATTTTATGAATTGGGATAGACATGAAAAATAAACCCTAAAATGACTACTTAGGAACTTACAAAAAGAACTGAAATCCCACCAAAAACATTTTATGTAAAATGTTGCTCTGACAACCTGACAACCACAAAAAATTTGCGCTGTAAAAAAGAAAAAAGATCAGATAGAGCCAAGCTTCTGAACTTACACGACATCACTCTTCCAACCCTTACTGAAAACTGAAACTAATTATTATTCGTATCACCTACGGTAGTGAAACGGCTAAGCCGTACATATTTATTCATATGACATTTTTCGAATTACTTGAGATAATTTTTTAATCACCTCATCATTTGATTTATTATTATTGTTAATTTAATGATATTTTAGTTTTTCTATTCTAATTTGGATTTGTTATTGACTGAATTAATGAGTAAATAATGTACTATTGTCTAAATCAATATTTATGTAGATATAATATCATGTTAATGTTTCATTGCGACCCCCACAGACATCCGAATATACAATTAGACTGGACAAGCCGCCAAGTTTATAGGCAGTCCCAGTGTCGCAATTTCTTTTCGGTTCTTACCTGTGAAAAGTTATTATATTTCTTGGTAAATTTACTGATTCATTGCGATGATAGCATGTTACAATTGCACAGGTTAATTATTACTAATATTCGTGCGTCTTGACTCGTCTCACAGAGCGTAAACTGGCAGCCAGTGTATGCTCGTTGAGCTTACATTCGTCGCACTTTAAACGCGGCTTGCCCCATCTCCTGTATTGGGAAATCTGTGCGACCCCCAACCCAATAATGTAAGATCTTATGAAATACAAATGTAATGCAATTCAAATAAATAAATAAATTAACTTGTGGCTCTGAAACTCAAAAATCACTTTATTCGATTAGGTCTTGACAAGACATTTTTGGAATCGTCTAATAAAAACTAGTGTGGTAGACACACAGGTTCGCATAGTTGATTCTACTAAGCAGACTCCGGCAAGAAACTCAGTTTCTCTTTATATAAATACCTGTGTAATGAGTAGGGTTAAAAACTCAGTAGTCACTTACTCTTTTCTCTTTTCATATAAACACCTGTGCAATGAGTAGGGTTTTTTTCGTTGATGTAACGCGTAAAGGGAATAAATGTTATTTAATAAACATAGTCTGCAAATCATGTCGTGTACTCATGTCATAGGATTGTTCTCTAGTTATAAGCTATTATTATCTTACAAACGTGACTTGAGACAATCTGTTTGTGTACCAAATAAATAGATATTGAATTAGTACTGTATTTCGGTCTATGCCGGTTCTCGCAGGTGCATTTCGCCCAAGTTTGGCCGTTTCGTTACAATTTCGCTCCGTCGTGAAGTTTACTGCGCTTGTTTATTCAATTGGGCCATTCGTACACTGAGTTACATGTTCTAACTTTGGCCGCAATGTCACTTATTAACTTGAAATTACGTCACTATTTACGTTACTTTACAATCCAACTGCAAATTGGATGTTCCGGTGCAGTTTTAATGTTTATCATCACCATCCTCGTCATCATCAGCTCATTCTATATCCCACCGAAGGCGAGGGCCTACCCGCCTCAGTCGTCCACGCGGGCCCAGTGCGGATTAGCCGACTTCACGCACAACCTTTGAATCTTCCCAGGCGTGCGCAGGTTTCCTCACAATGTTTTCCTTCATCGTAATTTTATTTTGTTAGTTATGGGAATAGAAAGTAACATACGCTACTTTTTTCCTCTTTTTAAACCTATTAAGTCCCTAAAATGGACGTTGCATGTTTGCATGGAGCATTCCATAGTTTTCAAAAATTGGCATATACCAACAAAAATACCTGCTTATTTTTTTTATATTCTCCGAACCCCTAAAACAGACAATAAAAAGTGTGAAATTCTTCGCCAAAACGCGAGTGAAGCCGCGGATAAAAGCTAGTAATAGATAAATGTTATCACGTCCTCTTAGAAGTTGAGTCCGCCAATTAAAATTTAAGAAAAAAAGACATTATGAACGCGTGCTAATACTTAAAAATTCGTTGAAAAGTAACAATTAAGCTTTGCGCACAAAACAAATTATTTAAGACCTAATCTCCAGATGTTCCGGCGTCTTGGAAATGCTCCAAATGATAATAAGCCAGATTATTAACGTAGACTAACATCATCATCAGCTCATTAAACGTCCCCACCGAGGGGCACGAGCCTACCCGTATAGAGTGATTAGGACTTAGTCGTCCACGCGGGCCCAGTGCGGATTGGACGACTTCACACACAACTTTTGAAGGTCTTCGCAGGCGTCCATGAAGGTTTCCACACGATGTTTCCTTTACCGTAAGAGCGTCGGATAACGTACATATATTTTCGAAAATTCGAAAACACATTGGTACGTGTCGGGATTTGAACCTCAGCCCTCCCGGTAGGAAGGCGACAGTCCACACCATCGATCTAATAAATCGAACATATTAAATGATTCCCACTTATTCGCCTATTACCTCTACAGATTTAAAACCATAGGCGATCTGCTTTCATCAACAGCACTCAATTTGAGTATATGTATTTTATATTTACATATATTTTTTATGTTTATTTATATTTTATATGTGTATATATGTTAATGTTGAAATATAATTATGTATGTATTTATAAGTTGAATTAAGCTTTTCTTACTTTGCACTGCCTTGCCCTGTCATGTTGTTAATTTTCTATGTTTGTGAGGTTGTCTGGAAGAGATCGCTCCAAGCGATAAGGCCGCCTGAATTGCATTATTTCTTGTTAAATATGTATCTTTTTTTTGGTGTGCAATAAATAATCATATCTATCTATCTATTTGACATATAAATTATTAAGAACCAGCCTAGGACAATTAAATCTTGTGACAAATTGGTTCCGTTCTTTCAAAAAAAATTATGCATCTAGTTACTATATTGTTTATTTAGGGACAAATGTCACACTTGATAATCGTAACAATAAAAAAATGAAAATTCTAAGCATGCAAAGTCGTAAAGAAAAAAACACCGAATCTTATAAAGTCTCCAAAACCTAATCTATACTAATATATAAAGCTGAAGAGTTTGTTTGTTTGTTTGAACGCGCTAATCTCAGGAACTACTGGTTCGATTTGAATAATTCTTTCAGTGTTAGATAGCTTATTTATCGAGGAAGGCTATAGGCTATATATCGGGGGTATTTTTTCATACTTGGAGCTTCCGCTGCGTACGCTGCGTAAACGGTTAAAGTTACACAAAAGTCATGTATGAGAGTATTGTTCTCCTTTTAAAGGTCTACAAAAAAGTCCGCGACAGCATATGTCTATCTTTTAAGGTTAGCTCACTATAACATATTTTTTGCTAATAAAAAATTCTGAAATTGACCCTGAAACCTTTAAAGTTGGAGAGGGAAATCCTATGTATAGTGATAAATGAAAGTACCGTGTTATCCCGAATTTAATGCGAGCGAAGCCGCGGGCAAAAGCTAGTCTACAATATATCCACCTCCGTTTGACCAGCATGAAAAATTAATAAATTTTAAAATCAATATAGAAATAACACCAATAATGCGTTCAAGTATGTATACCACTACGCCATCGATCTTTCAACCCATTCCTTAAAATGCGTTATAAAGTAATAATTATTCTTTGCGCACAAAACAAATTGTTCCAGCTTTCCAGGCTTCCTTTATGTCACGGCGTTTTGGCATCGCTCCAGGAGATAATAACCGGATCATGAACAAAGTGACAAATTACGGTTCCCGGATATAGTAATAATCATTTATTCATAACCCACGTGTTT
This sequence comes from Leucinodes orbonalis, assembly GCA_019425675.1. Classification (NCBI taxonomy): domain Eukaryota; kingdom Metazoa; phylum Arthropoda; class Insecta; order Lepidoptera; family Crambidae; genus Leucinodes; species Leucinodes orbonalis. The sequence goes on along the minus strand of PQWD01002539.1, from coordinate 64,138 downwards.
TATATAAGTCATTACAGGTATAATTGGGCTGGTCACGTATGTCGCAGAACCGATGGCCGTTGGAGCAGACGAGTTCTGGAGTGGAGACTGCGTCTCGGCAAGCGGAGCGTAGGACTTGCGGGCGGTCGCTGGTGGAGGCTGGATGAGAAAAGCGGAGGACCGGAATATCTGGCGCAAAATTAAGGAGACCCATGTCCAGTAGTGGACTGTAATAGGTTGAATAGATAGATAGAGGTATAATTTAAGGGTTTACAATATATGGTTGCAGCAAAAGGTGAACCCTGACATCGCAACTAGTAAATGTACTGTATTTTCAGTGTCAGTGATTCCTCGATATTAGATAGATAGATAGATAATTCTTTATTGCACAAAACAAATTAAACACTTAACATGATTCTGCACAGGAAAAAAAGTACAATAGGCGGCCTTATAACTAAATAGTAATTTCTTCCAGACAACCAACTTATAATATAAGAGGACAATTGAAAGAAGGTGTATGCATACATATAAACAAGAATAAGAGAAATACAAATAACCTAAATATATATACTTAAATACATACATATGTAACTATCAACTTAAAATATATATATATAAAGAAAATACATTATATTTTTAATACATACATACATAGTATAATATTGCAAACAAAAAATACCTAAATTAAATATACAAACTTTATAATATACAAAATAAATAGATATTGTTAAACAAAACTAAAAAATGAAACTTATTTTTGAAACAATAAGGAATATTAATATCCATCATTTAAGCGAGCTTCGGAAACCATGTGGTGGCTTCGGAAACCAAGCATTTAACAACAAGCGTAGGCTGTTTTCAGAATGACTTCACGATGAAGGCCGCAGATAGCATTTACAGCTTCACCGGGCAAGTGTCGAGCGCAGATTTTTTTTATGTTATAAGTGTACAGGACGGTCTGGACGCTCACCTGATGGTAAGTGATACGCCAGAACCATGACAGAGCGGCATTAAAGGAGACCAACAACTGACAAACAGTTATTATCCTTTATCAATGCCGCACTGCGCCCGTCACCCGAGACAACAGATGTTAGGTCTCTTATACCCGGTAATTTCACTAGTTACAGTGCCCTCATCCCGAAACACAAAAGTGCATAACACTCCTGTTTCACGGGATGATATCTGGCACTGCGGTGGTACCTACCTAGACGACTCAGTATCGAGTTTACCACCTAGTAAATGGCTCTCAGCCTTAAAAAATACACAACGATGCCTAAGAGCATCCCAGGGTGGGACTCGAACCTCGGCTTAGGGCGTTGCGGGTATAACCTAGTATACGTTTGGGAAGAGAAGCGGCCCAGCACACGCCGGTTACGCGAATAGGGACTGAGCGAACCTACGGGGAATCACGACAATGGCCCGATACCAGGTAGGTAGGGGAAAATTTGAGACCGCCTTGCCTTGTTATGCACATACGATGCGCCTAGGATGGAACACGCTTACCTAGATAAGAACCTATTAACACTTGATTCAAAGATCCCCAAGAAATCAAACACATTTTTTTATACGATGTAAAATTTATCAACATGCTGCAGTCCACTGCTTAACAAAGATCTCCCCATATTGCATCGAAGAACCCGGTCCTCCGTACTTCCCATCCATCCATACCAACTACAAAAAAGATTTATAATTATTGACATTCCTAAATTAAGGCAAAAACTAAACAATTTTTCCTTCTTCAGAGTTTAATTAAATTCAGTCAGGACCTTAGAAAAACAATCAAGTGACTGAATTCAAAATCATTAAAAAACGTCCGAGCCGCTTGCTTGACACATACGTTGACTTTGTTATATTTAAAACAACTGTTATATATAACTGGTATTTATTGTTATTTAAGACATAAAATTATTCATCAAAATTTTGACCTTAACGCGTGACAAAAAGACTACAAAATCCAAAGCACAATTATACTACTATCTCACTATGACATGCAAGCGAAATGATTATGAATGAAAATTGTGTCCAACTGACGCGATGGATTGAATTATGCCGGGGCCACTTTTTGAGTGACATGTATTTTTTTTTTCTTTTCATTTAGTAAGTTTATTGTTGATTGGACACTTTAATTCTAAGGTCTACCATTAATGCTATGTCCGTTGACAACTTTCAGTACATTTAAACCACAGATTTCCCAATACAAGAGATGGGGCAAGCCGCGTTTAAAGTGCGACAAATGTAAGCTCAACGAGCATACACTGGCTGCCAGTTTACGCTCTGTAAAACGAGTCAAGATGCACGAATATTAGAAGAAATTACCGTTTTTCTTCCAAAATGCCATCCTGTGCAATTGTAACATGCCATCATCGCAATGAATCAGTAAATTTACCGAGTAATAGAATAACTTTTCACAGGTAAGAACCGAAAAGAAATTGCGACAGTGGGACTGCCTATGAAACTTGGCGGCTCGTCCAGTCTAATTGTATATTCGGATGTCTGGGATTTGAACCTTCAACAGCAATAATTTCTCTAAATCTACAAACGACACAATAGTTGTGTGGCATGCAACATCGGGAAATGGTCAGTTAATGATACCATCAGAAACCTTTCGTCCTACATGCGAGCATGCGAGCTAGTGACCCAGTTACTTCCTATATAGAATAAAAACAATCCGCATTGGACCCGCGTGGTGGGTAACGACCCAATCTCCTCCTCCTAGAGCGTCGGTGGCTCAGTGGTGTGGACCGTCGCCTTCCTACCGGGAGGGCTGAGGTTCAAATCCCGACACGTACCAATATATTTTCGAATTTTCGAAAAATATATGTACGTTATCCGACGCTCTTACGGTGAAGGAAAACATCGTGAGGAAACCTTCATGCACGCCTGCGAAGAGATTCGAAGGTTGTGTGTGAAGTCGTCCAATCCGCACTGGGCCCGCGCGGACGACTAATAATCACCCTATACGGGTAGGCTCGTGCCCCTCGGTGGGGACGTTTAATGAGCTGATGATGAGGCTGATAATGAAACTAAGGAGTATTTTGTTGGTGATACAAATACAACTAGCTATTCAATTCTCGACGACCTATTTGGTAGCGGTTGAGACGTCGGCAACTATACCATGGGTTCCGCATTCGATTTCCGGGCAGTACAAACATTGGTGTGCATGAACATGTCTGCTTTTATTAGTCTGGGTGTTCTCTATGTATAATATTTGTTTGCAAAAAAAATGTTTATCAGTCGTTTAGTATCAGTAATTCAAGCTTCACGCTTAACTTGGACTAGATGGCGCTGTGTGAATGTCAGTGGATATATCATCATCAGCTCATTAAACGTCCCCACCGAGGGGCACGAGCCTACCCGTATAGGGTGATTAGGCCTTAGTCGTCCACGCGGGCCCAGTGCGGATTGGACGACTTCACACACAACCTTCGAATCTCTTCGCAGGCGTGCGTGAAGGTTTCCTCACGATGTTTTCCTTCACCGTAAGAGCGTCGGATAACGTACATATATTTTCGAAAATTCGAAAATACATTGGTACGTGTCGGGATTTGAACCTCAGCCCTCCCGGTAGGAAGGCGACAGTCCACACCACTGAGCCACCGACGCTCTAGTCAGCTCAGTGGATATATATTATTTATAAATTTCGTTGAAATGTTAAACGCTTTACGTGTCATACAGTATCTATTTCACCTTGGGGAATAGCTTTGCAGTGTTCATACATGCATATGTAAAATTATAAATTTGTCTATTACTAGACTATTGTCAATACAAAACTAAATTCTAAATCTAGCTTCAAGATGGCTACAAGATTACGTATTTTATCATATTACTAGCGACTCGTCCCGACTTCGCACGGGTGCAATGATATTAAATACACTACAGTATATACTACTACAAACTGTGAAGGTATAATTTTGATAAATCTCGCCGGGTTGAAACTGCGTTTGCAATGTGAGCGGAAAAAATCTTACGACATCACATTAGAAACCTCAAAAATAACAGTATTTCTCCACTATTTAATGGACGTTATTACACATATAAACCGAGTAAGGTTTCTTCCTCCTTCAATCACTCTGTCTATTAAAAAAACTGCATTAGAATCCGTTGCGTAGTTTAAAGATTTAAAGATACATAGGAATCAAGAGACAGAGAAAGCGACTTTGTTTTATACTGTGTAGTAGTCACAGATTTCCCAATACAGGAGATGGGGCAAGCCGCGTTTAAAGTGCGACAACTGTAAGCTCAACGAGCATACACTGGCTACCAGTTTACGCTCTGTGAGACGAGTCAAGACGCACGAATATTGGAAGAAATTACCGTTTTTTTCCAAAATGCCATCCTGTGCAATTGTAACATGCCATCATCGCAATGAATCAGTAAATTTACCAAGAAATATAATAACTTTTCACAGATAAGAACCGAAAAGAAATTGCGACACTGCGACTCTGGGACTGCCTATAAACTTGGCGGCTTGTCCAGTCTAATGTATATTCTGATGTCTGTGGTAGTAGTAGTAATTAGTGATACAATATAAACTATTTGGTAAATATTTTATTTATTTACTGTCCGCATGAATAAAATATTTATCAAATTACAATCAATATTTTATAATGCTGCCAAATTCAAAATTATCATTACACTCAAAGAGTCCATCTGTTGTGGGAGTAAAGATATATAATAAACTGCCAACTGCGCTAAAAGAACGAACAAATGAAAATGTATTTTGCAAACAATTAAAAGAATTCCTTATATCGAAATGTTACTATACTGTACAGGAATATTTAAATGACATAATATACTAAAGATTACAATAGTATCATAACAATAAATACTATTCCAAGAAATACATATGATTATAATAATCAAATTGATTTAGAGAATGAAAACCAAGTGTACATGAAATTTAACTATAATTAAAACAAAATAATTTATATTAAGATACACTAATATTAAATAACACTGACATTGACATTAAAATTAAATTGATAAAACTAGTAGTACAGTATTAAATACATAGTAAGATTATAGAATATAGTATGAAATACATAGGAGTGTTAAATGCCCTCTTCTCTCCTAAGTTGCTGTGCCCGACAGGGTACATAATGTACCTATATAACTAATTGTCACCTTCTAAACATTGTGGAAAAGCAATAAATGATTGATTGATAAGTACAATAGTGTGCCTACCATAGTTTAGACAGATAGTACAATTTAGAACAATAAAGCATTTTAAAATGGCTGCCTATATATAATACTATAGACTATTTTAACTCATTCGAAATATTCACTATGTCCGTGAACGTGATATATTGGCTCAATTCATCTCTTGGAGTGGCGACCCGATATGTAGGTCAATGCTTTTGCGTCAAAACGGCCAAGGTTCAAATCCCGGTCACAATTAACGTAAAATAAAAGCACCTATTGCGTATTGATTAACTTTTTCTTTCTGTTATGTAAGTTAATGTGTTTAGTTAGGTTCACATAATAAATCCACTGACATTCACACAACGCCATCTAGCCCCAAGTTAAGCGTGAAGCCTGTATTATGAGTACTAAACAATGGATAAACATACTTATATACATTTTTTTTTGTAAATACATACATATTATACATAGAAAACACCCAGACCATTACAAACAGAATTGTTCATGCACACAAATGTTTGTACTGCCCGGGGATTGAACCCGGAACCCATGGTGTTGCAGTCGACCTCTAAAACACCAAATGGGTCGTCAGTCGTAATGGATTACATTTTGTAACGCTTTTTAGTATATACAATGGAATCTACCGAAGATCAATGTGGAAGTAGTTTATTTATTTGCCATAATGGTGTCGCTATGTAAATTTATCATCATCAGCTCATTATACGTCCCCACCGAGAGGCACGAGCCTACCCGTATAGGGTATAGGCCTTAGTAGTCCACGTAGGCTCAGTGCGGATTGGACGACTTCACTCGCAACCTTAGAATCTTCATAGGCGTGCGCAGGTTTCCTCACGATTTTCCTTCACCGCAGGAGCGTCGGATAAACATACATTTAATTTCGAAAATTCGATAATACAATGGTACGTGGCGGTTTTTGAACCTGCACCATCCAGATCGGAAGGCAACAGTCCACACCAATGAGCTATTGACGCTCTTATGACAAGTAAATTTGAGGAAGGCCGTTCGAGGCGCTTCGGGGATGCCCTCGAAAAACATGATTGTTGGAAAAACGCGTTTGAAGATTCTTGAGCGCTTCTGTTCTCACAAAATCAGTCATAAATAAATCAAAACATTAATTGCAAAATAATAGAATATTATAAGAGTATGTCCGTCAGTTATGAATTCTTTATCGCATATTAAGTTTAAACCAGCATTATTAAAACGACACAATTTACTCGAAAATATGAAAAAGGCATAAAGTAAGTTTTCGCGGCTTCATTGCACGTTCTTACTCTTTCTATCAAGAGCGTCATGTAGATGTGTTGATTTTGGGCCCGATTATAAGTAAAACTCAAAAATGCTATTTTTTGAGATGTGCCCTATAGTATGAAAGGTGCGATATATACGGTCGAATTGAGTAACCTCCTTTTTTGAAGTCGGTTATTAAACGAGATATTTTCTAACAGAGAAGTAAATATAAGTATTCCAACAACATTTTATAAGAAACTGCGTGAGTATATTTAACTACAAAGATGAAAGCATTACCTAACAATAAAAATATTTTTATAGGTAGAGGTGTTGAAAATTCTATATCTCTAAAAGCTTTTTGAGTAATAATAAATAAGATGCTTCATCGAATTATGTTTAAAGAAAAACTGGTCATTCTTCATAATCTTAAAAACATTATTATAAACTATTCATATTCACTATCTAATAGTAAGTTGTTGTAAGCTGAAAATGAACTTAGAAATTAATCATCATCATCAGCTCATTCAACGTCCCCACCGAGGGGCACGAGCCTACCCGTATAGGGTGATTTTAGGCCTTAGTCGTCCACGCGGGCCCAGTGCGGGTTGGACGACATCACGCACAAACTTTGAATCCCTTCGCAGACGTGCGCAGGTTTCCTCACGATGTTTTCCTTCACCGTAATAGCGTCGGATGACGTACATATATTTTTCGAAAATTCGAAAACGCATTGGTACGTAGGTGGATTTGAACCTCAGTCCTCCCGGCAAGAGGGCGACAGCTCAGACCATTGAGCCACCGACGCTCTTAAAATTAATATTATTCGGGTATTTGTATCCACAAGAAAACTAAAGTTACCGACATAGCTCAAGCAAGTTAAAGTGGAAGTGGGCCGGTCACGTTTGTCGCAGAGCCGATGGCCGTTGGAGCAGACGAGTTCTGGAGTGGAGACCGAGTCTTGGCAAGCGTAGCGTAGGACGCCCGGAACGATGGACCGAAAACTTGGGAAAGCTGGAAGCTGGATGAGGGAAGCGGTGGACCGGGATTTCTGGCGCGAAATGGGGGAGAGTTATATCCAGCAGTGGCTTCAGGTTGAAGAGAGAGAGAAAGGACACCTTTTGTGAGTGTTCTGGTCGCTTTGTTCACTTATCGAATTACGTATGTGTTAAATCAGCTCATTGAGTATGAGCCAATACAAAATAGTATGTAGTATCTATAACCAAAGTAAGAACCAAATTAAAAGCATTGCTTATGGAGTTTGCACGCTGAAGTGGAAATGGACTAGTCACGTTATAGAGAGTCAGATGGTCGATGAAGCCACGTGTTTTGGTGGAGACCTTGTTTGACGCCTTTCATTATTTTCATTAAATTGTTGTTTACGCTATGAACAAATTTATATTGTGCGCGATATAAAGATCACATATTTTTTTACTCGAATGCACAAGTTTGAAAAAAGATGTTTATTTAAATTTGTTTTATCAACGTATGAAAACAGCCCTTATTACAAATGGTATAAAGCTCAGCCATTTAGAGTGTGAATTGTTAGTGTAAAATGCTTTTATTTCGTCTTGTTTTCCATTCATGTTGTTTGGCTCACGTGGTTTTATTTTGTTTACACTGACTCATATCGTTCCTATATTGTTTACGTTTTGTATATCACTCTAATACTGAATAATAGGGAAAATTACACAGTTCATCTAGTGAGAAGACTTCCGCCCATAGGTATTTCCAGGACCCAGGAATTCGAACCAGTGTTGCGAACACAGTTTTAGAAAAAGGGCTTTTTGAGAAGTAAAAAAGTAGATAGGGCTAGATTGTGCATCAAAAGATTATCTTTCCAAAAAAAGCTGAAAAAATTATGTCATGATGCCGTTTTTTTATTATTTTAGAGCGTCTAATAAAAAGGTCATTGACCGATGAAATAACAAAAAGTACCTACTTGTTAGCATGTCGAAAACTTCATATTTTGCTAATATTTTCAAGACAGTGAAATAGAGCTAGATTGCTCTTTTCGGGCTAAATCGATAAAAGGAGTTCACCTATACTAAAAAGTGCTAGACCTAGCTACAAAAGCACTAAAGTGGCAACACTGATTCAAACCCACCATTCACATTCACGCTATTACGAAACTTTTCAATCGAACTATTTTTGTATCCGGTACAACTTTGATGTCAATGGTCGAGGAAGGCAAGCGAAAGAGTGGCGGTCAAATCCTCAAATATAAATATATTTAAGCGACATACGAAAAATTGCACACAAATGTTTGTACTGCCCGGGGATCGAACCCGGAACCCTTGGTGTAGTTGCCGACGTATCAACCGCTACACCAAATGGTAGGCAAATCGTAGTATGTTCATGTGGATGAAAAACAATTTGCTCATCGCTGCCGTCGTGATATATTCATTGTACGTGTAGTCGGAGCATGAGGAAAATTTTAAGATAAACCACGTATTGGTTATGAGGAACGATTAAACGTGATCTCAATATTCTATTTAAGTTTTGGAACCTTTATCGTTTGTCTGCGTAACGTCAGACATAATTAGAAATATATTGACGACCCATTTGGTGTAATGGTTGAGATTTCGACAACTACAGCAAGGGTTTTGGGTTCTCCGGGCAGTACAAACATTTGTGTGCATAAACATGTCTGGTTGTATTGGTCTGGGTGTTTTCTATGTATAATATGTATATTTTTACTGTATGTTTTGTTTGTCAGTTGTTTAGTGCCCGGTATATAAGCTTCGCGCTTAACTTGGGGCTAGATGGCGCTGTGTGAATGTCAGTGGACATTTATTTATGTATTGTTAGACAGTCATCAGAAGACGGACATGGATTAACTAGGTGGTAGACTCGATTCTGAGTCGTCTAGGTAGATACCACCGCAGTACCAGATATCGTCTTGTGACATAGAAATGGTTTGCATTTCCGTGTTTCGTGATGAGGGCACTGTAGCTAGTAAAATTACCGATATAAGAGCTAATATCTGTTGTCACAGGTGACAGGCGTAGTGCGGCATTGATGGGGACTAATAAACGTCTATCAGTAGTTGGTCCCATCTATGCCACTGTCATGTATAGGCGTATCACTTACCATCAGGTACTTTTCAGTGAACAGTGTTTTTGTTTTTAGAAGTAGAAGAATGAAACAGGTATTTTGGGTACTTCCACATTCAACCAGCAGTTTTTCTACCTATGAATATTTTTTCCACGAATTGTGTTCCATATTCTACCGGCAACGTTTTTAAATTCCAGATTCAACCGGTACCTATCCAATTTCGACAGTTAAAAATATGGGTGCATAAGTACAAAAAATGGTTCAGGTTTAAGATTTCATTTTTTAAATTCCAGATTCAACCGGTATCCTATTCCAATTTCGACCAGTTAAAAATATGGGTGCATAAGTACAAAAAATGGTTCAGGTTTAAGATTTCATTTTTATCATACAAGACTGCAATAAGGTCCATTATATTGTTTTATATGCCAGTTGTGTTTCACTAAATTTTGAAATATATTTCACTGAATAAATGTTTACTCACATTACTACACTGCTGGCCCTAATTACTAATCATACACCAACTTGTGTTCCGATTGGAAAATTAATTGGCCGTAAATTCGATCATTAAAGCCGTAATTAACGATCAGATATAAAAAAGTGTTGTACACTAAAAGTCCAGTGTAAAACAGATTAATGGTCATTTTAAAGAGAAGCATGCTTTTGGAAAGTGTCATGGTTGCGTCATTTCACTGTAAATAAGCTAGTCTGGCCTCTGTGGTCTAAAATCGCTGCGTGTTACAAAGGTCGTGGGTTTGAAACCCGCGTAGTAACGTCATCATCATCATCAACTCATCAAACGTCCCCACCGAGGGGCACGAGCCTACCCGTATATATGCTTTAGTCGTCCACGCGGGCCCAGTGCGGATTGGCCGACTTCACGCACAAGTTTTGAATCTCTTCGCAGGCGTGCGCAGGTTTCCTCACGATTTTTTTCCTTCAACATAAAAGCGTCGGATAACGTACATATAATTTCGAAAATACATTGATACGTGACGGAATTTGAACGTCAGCCCTCCCGGGGCAACAGTCCACACCATTGCGCCACCGACGCTCCTATAGTTACGGCATTAGACTGTAAACACGTAAGTCTGGTGACCAGACCTTGGTGGGGACAGACATTGACCCGATTTCCCTATGAACGGTCACATCAAAAATATTTAGCAGAATGACGTGGGTTCTAACGTAACTATATTTATAAAGAAACAATAAACTAATCCGATTTTTTCGAGTTATTTTCAGTTACGTCCCTCCTTTTATAGAAACCCTTCTAGTTTCCTAAAGTTGATTTATCTCAAGAAATGGTTTATCGATACTTCATTATAAAGATATCTGGCCCAAACTTAGACTAAGTAAAGTACAAAACAAGAGCGTCGGTGGCTTATTGGTGTGGACTATTGCCTTACAATCTCGAGGGTGCAGGTTCAAATTCCATTTCATTAGTATTTTCGAAATTATGTACGGTTATCCGACGTTCTTACGGTGAAGGAAAACATCGTGATTAAACCTGCACACAAGATTCAAAGGTTGTGCGTGAAGTCGGCCAATCCGCACTGGGCCCTCGTGGACGATTAAGGCCTGTACAGTACCCTTTACGGGTATTATGAAAGAACGAAAATCATTTGTTAGATATTTAACAAAAAAACATTGCGAAAAAAGTTCCAATTTCCAATGTAACTGCAACACAGTAGTAGCAATACGTGGCCAATTCACCGTCTGCCCGACAGCTAGCAAGCCAACATCCGTTTTCCAACTATTACTGTTTTTTTGACTTGAAAACTGCAAACACTGCGACATAATTGCATTATTTTCCGTCGTAACTGGAATAGATTTACTCAGGGTTTTAATTGAAAGGTTGATTTTCTTTTAAAAAGCAATGATTTTCTGTATATATATAAATGTAGATACGCCTCTGATATCCGTGCCTCAAAAACGAACCGCCTAAGAGAATACAGTAAAGGCTCTTTGTTTAGGTAAATGTACGCCCATTGAAAAATGTGTATGTGTGCTGTCGCTGCATTCGGAACACTTTTTTCGATTGTTTTGTGAGCATATCACGAATCCATACTTTTTACAACATTGCAATGCAATCGAATACGTGGATTCGCCGTCTGCCCGACAGCTAGCAAGCCAACATCCGTTTTCCAACTATTACTGTTTTTTTAACTTGAAAACTGCAAACACTGCGACATAATTGCATTATTTACCGTCGTCACTGTAATAGCTTAACTTGGGGCTTTAATTGAAAGGTTAATTTCCTTTTAAAACTTAGCTTTAAATGATTACACCAACCAATCCTGATGTTGAAGTTTACTAGATGGTAGACTCGGTACTGAGTCGTCTAGGTAGGTACCACCGCAGTGCCAGATATCGTCCCGGGAAATACCAGTGATATGCACTTCTGTGTTTTGGGATGAGGGCACTGTAGCTAGTAAAATTACCGGGTATAAGAGACCCAACATCTGTTGTCTCGGGTCACGGGTGACGGGCGCAGAGTGGCATTGATGGAGAATAATCAATGTTTATCATTTGGTGGTCTCAATCATTGTCGCTCTGTCTTGGTCAGGCGTATCACTTACAATCAACTGCTCAGCTATTTCAGTGTTTATGATATATTGTTACATTAAGGAATTGTTTTTAAAAAAGGCAACACTGTTGAGTTTTTATGGGTGCTTCTTTCTCAAGAGGCCAAAACAACTGAAGCGCTTTTTTTTTCAAAGCATCAAAACTCATATTTTTAGTTTAGTATTTAAATCGTTTTTATTATATTGTTGTATATTTCTTGACGTTCATAAGTGCTTTTTGTAAGCCTAATTTGAAATAAATGTGTTTGACTTTGACTTTGAATCAGGTGAGCGTCCTGACCGCCCGGTATACTTTTTAACAACAAAAAAAGAGACATGTTAAATATGTCTTACAGCAGACACATCATAATGTATGCATGTTCTTGCTAAGGTAAACTAACTCTGTTCCGGTAGCTAGTTAGGTTTAAAGACATGTGCGCTAGACGCAGCCTCAGGGCACTGACTCGATTAACTCCCAGATGAAGGATTCATGTATAATATACTATATATCGTCGAGAGCGTCGGCGGCTCAATGGTGTGGACTGTCGCCCTCCTACCGGGAGGGCTGAGGTTCAACACATTGGTACGTGGCAAATCCTGCCACGTACCAATGTGTTTTCGAATTTTCGAAAAATATATGTACGTATTCCGACGCTCTTACGGTGAAGGAAAACATCGTGAGGAAACCTTCATGCACGCCTGCGAAGAGATTCAAAGGTTGTGCGTGAAGTCGTCCAACCCGCACTGGGCCCGCGTGGACGACTAAGGCCTAACATCCTACACGGGTAGGCTCGTGCCCCTCGGTGGGGACATTTAATGAGCTGATGATGATGATACTATATATATGTAATGCTAGCGATTCGTCCGTTTCAACCACCTGGTGCTTGAATTTTCATCATGAAAATGAGAGCATTTTCTTTAAACTTTAACTGGATTTTATTAGAAGAGATCGATGGCTGAATAGTGTGTCGTATTCCGATCGTGAGGGCGCAGGTTAAATCCCGCCATGTACAAATGTGTTTTTGAATTTTAAAATTGTATGTACGTTATCCGACGCTCTTACGGAGAAGAAAGACATTGTAACGAAACCTGCGCACGCCTGCGAAGCGATTCAAAGGTTGTGCGTGGAGTCGGTCAATCCGCACTGGGCCCGCGTGGACGACTAAGGCCTATACAACCCATACGGGTAGTCTCACGCCCATCGGTGAGGACGTTTAATGAGCTGATGATAATGATTTGAAGAGCAGAACCACCTGTTAACCCGAAAAGGCTTACCCAGACGACAAAGCATAGAGGAGAATATTGGTGAGTGTCGGGGATTACTATGAATACCGTAGTATCTTAAGATTGCGAGTAAAAGTACCTTCTCTCCCCCAAGCTATTTGACAATGAGGAGATTGAGCTTGTAATATCGTTACCAAACTGAGAAAAAACGCACAAAGCTACTTTCACTATGAAGACGCCCATCCCGCTGGAATCAAATCCATGACCCCCGGTTACGCAGCGATTTAAAATCATGTTTCATACCACTCGACCAGATTACATCCCTTTTGATTGTTAATTATTTTTGAAAATATAGTAAATATCGATGGCTTCCAAAACTTTGAAAGAAAGAAAGAAAACGTTTATTGGCATAAACAACACATACAAAATTAACAAACACCAAAAAGGTAAATATAATAATGAACACATTAAAAAAAAAGCAATTTTATATAAAATTAAGAAGAAAAAAAAACGATAAACAATTATTTAACAAAAGGAGCCAACAAAAAAAGAAAACAGGTATAAGTAATCTTAGGAACTAACGAGCTAGTGCTGTTTGCCAAATACGTCCCACCTCAGCATAAACTTAGACGGCATAAACTTTGCTTGCTTGCTGTTCAAAAACATATAATATATCAAGCAAAATTAGCAAAACCTTTGTACGGAAATGTACTTATTAAGATAATCAATAATATTCCAAAGTTAGCTAGAAATACGAAACAATATATATTATTTAAAATTAAAGTTAAATCGTGTCTTCTTAGGAAAGACTATGGGCTTACTATAAGGACAAAAATTCATTGATATTACTTAGATAACTTAAAATGTTTGTCAATTAGCGATTATAACAGTAACTACTGAGTTTTTTGTCGGAGTCATCTCATTAGAATAAGCTGTCCGAACAGATTGGTACAGTCAAAATAGTTTTTAACTAATTTTTTTTAACGATTCAAAAGTGTATTGTAAAGACTTTATTTGATAGTAGTCAGTGCAAGACTGCAGTCCGAACCAGTGGTAAGTGTAGATTCTTAACCAATAAGTTAATAAAGACTGTTTGAATTTGTGCTTAAGTATGAGAATCTCTAAAACACTTGATCAAATTCAATCGCTGTATGGATCGTAAACTTAAACAGAAATAGACCGGCAGCAGACATTGTAAATTAAAAATAGCAACGCATCACACTAGTACGTAGGGTTCAATGACCAAAATAATGTACCACGGCTTCTACATTTTCAATCGATTAGCCTACAATAGGCCCACTTCCTGACACAGGCCTTGAATTCATCATCATCTTATAATCGTCCCCACTGAAGGGCACGATGCTAAATGCTTGCCACTTATGCGCCCATTTTCCTCTACAGATTTGAAACCATAGGCGATCTGCTGTCATCAACAGCACGCAATTTGTCAAAAAAGATATTTTTAAAGTTTTTGCGATTAGTGTCACTCACTTGGCATACCCTACTCATAATCTCTGTGTAAGTTACTGCTTCCAGGCAAAATAAGGGATTCCAATTGGAATTCTTCACACATGACTATGGGAAGATTGGGTTGGAACTTGTGTGTCCAAGTGTTCCGAATTACGCGGGTCGTCACGATTTTCAGGGGTCTGAGGATGCGTCCCGATGGGGACGCTAAATGTCCCGATTGATTAAAGAAGAAAATCAGATGTCTCATTAAAAAAATTATTTATTTACGCTACATAACTTCTACTAAATACATCACTGTCAAATTCAAAATGACACGTCATCAGCGTCACATTACATTTTTCATTGTTACCTGTCCCGACCTGCAACCTCAAATCCAGATATTTTGACCTCGTGTGTGTCCCGATTTAAAACAAATCGGACCTGGTAACGCTAGTTGGAACCCACCACGTGGGCACCATATATAGGTGCTTGACCTTCAAATGTTAGCTAGCACCAACAGCTTAGAGTGCCTTACGAAGTACGGAACCCTTAAGAAGGTTAAATTAGGTCATCCATCCGATGACTGTCTAATGTCGATAGCCAGCATCATTGTGCCCTATCAGTAAATTCATCATCATCATTACAGCCTAATATGTCCCCTGCGAAGGCCTTCCTAAAGATTTCCACACGAGCCGATACCTAGCAGTTGATCCGTCCATCTGGTCGCGGGTTAGCCTATACTTCGTTTTCCGTTACGTGGACGCAACTCGAGTACCTATCTGTGAATAAGTTGGAGTTAATCTTTCTAAAACAAATCCTACCAAAAACTTTTCATGTATTTGCCAAGATGACCACATAAAGTGTGCGCTGTAAAAAGAGGTATCATGGTAGAGCCAAGCTTCTGAAGCTACACGATATAACTCTACCGACCGTTACTTTCAGTAATTCAACATATCAGTAAAAATAATTATGCCTTGGCTGTATCGTTACTTACTTTAGAGAAAAGAGTAACTACTGAGTTTCTTGCTGGTTTCTTCTCAGTGGAAAACTACCTCCCGAACCAGTGGTAGCTTCATTTGACATTCATAAGTGTTCTTTAAGAACCTAAACTGAATAGACTCATCTTCGCTTTCATTAAGATCAGAAATTAAATAATCGCATCACCTTTACGACGGTAGCGAAACGGTGAAGCCGTTAGTTTATTTATGTTTAAAGATGCATACTTACGTACGAGTAAAATAAGAAAATAAAAAAACCACAGCTTCCCGTTTGTGATTTAGCCGCAGTGCATTAATATTCAAGGCATACGTATCCAAGACGCAAGTACAAAGTTACGTTCTTATGTCATAACTTATCTTACCAAGGATGTTGCTTAGAAAAATGATTTGACAGGAAATTATTTTGTAGAAACATATTTAGACAACTTGATCCCTTAGGGCCCGATGAACTGACTCAAACTTATTAATGTGCTCTTTATATTTTTTAAGGATAATTTTGAGTTACTTCTAATGAATCTACCACCGGTCCGGAGAGTTGTTATCTACCGAGAAGTCAGAAAGAAACTCGTGTAGTTACTCTTTTCAAAAATGGGTATACAATGTTGGCATATTGTCTAATTTATATAACTAATGGGTTTTACAAAGTTCTCATACAATTTGTAGATCACTGGAGGTGGTTTGATGAAGAAAGCTGAGGACTGGGGTACCTGGATCATAGGGGTTCCGTAGATCGAGTCAACTGGGAGTATTCCATATAGGTAAGAAGTAAGAGTATATATTCATAAATGTTCTGTAAGGACCTAAACTGAACAAAAACTCTTTTCATTTTTATATGACAATACAGACAAAAAAACACCAAGCATCGAACTGTCTATCGAAGGAAATCGCAACTCTGAAATGTCGTAAGCTTTCGAAGCTCAGGATGTGACGTCACACGCCCATCAGGCTCGAGTGCTTTGACATACTGTATGAAAGTTTGAACCTATCATCTTGTTTCGTATATTCCAGGAACATGTAAAGGTTGTATGACATTCATTTAACCCTTTGATATAATGTATTCAACTTTTTCATTGATTATGAACTGTTTATCAACAGTCCGGAGGATTGTTATCTACCGAGATGATAGCAAGAAACTCGTGTAGTTACTCTTTTCAAAAATGAGTTTACAATGTTGGCATATTGTCTAATTTATATAACTAATGAGTTTACAAAGTTCTCATACAATTTGCAGATCACTGGAGGTGATTGGATGAAGAAAGCTGAGGTCTGGGGTACCTGGATCATAGGGGTTCCGTAGATCGAGTCAACTGGGAGTATTCCATATAGGTAAGAAGTAAGAGTATATATTCATAAATGTTCTGTAAGGACCTAAACTGAACAAAAACTCTTTCATTTTTATATGACAATACAGACAAAAAAACACCAAGCATCGAACTGTCTATCGAAGGAAATCGCAACTCTGAAATGTCATGAGCTTTCGAAGCTTAGGATGTGACGTCACACGCCCATCAAGCTCGAGTGCTTTGACATACTGTATGAAAGTTTGAACCTATCATCTTGTTTCGTATATTCCGGGAACATGTAAAGTTGTATGACATTCATTTAACCCTTTGATATAATGTATTCAACTTTTTCATTGATGTAACGGTTAAGACGTAAGCTGCAACACCAAAGGTCCGGGTTCGGTCCCCGGGCAGTACAAACATTTGTGTACATGAACATGTCTTGTTTGTAATGGTCTGGGTGTTTTCTATGTAAAATATGCATATAATTACAACAAATATGTATATAAGTATGTTTATCCATTGTTTAGTACCCATAATACAGGCTTCACGCTTAACTTGGAGCTAGATGGCGCTGTGTGAATATTAGTGGATATTTATTTTTGTATTTATTGGTTTACCTTTCTAAATGACTACTAGCTGTTGGCCGCAGATGGCCAAAACTCTCAGCCTGAGCATCCCAACTATGGCAATGAACGGTCATAGAATGGACGACCTACTTTCAGTGGATCGTGATCGTAACACCCACAAAACTCTATTAGGCCTGCAAAGTATAGATTTGTACAGTAGATAAAGGTAGCAGAAGTATTCATTATTGAAAAATAATATTGACAATTTCTTCTGAACTATATCACCATTTTTTAAAAAGAGAGCGTATTCTTATATAAAGGGCCGCATCCCTGTGACCTCAGCTGTTGCAAATGTCCATGGGCGGCAGTGACACTTTCCATCAGGTGAACCGCATGCTCTCTTGACTCCCTATTTTATAAATAAAAACTTTTTAAATACACACGAACCAAACAATGTTATTTTCCTCCCTCACGAGTTTAAAAAAAATATTTATAAAAAGAGAGATTTTGTTTTAGGACGATTGGAAACTTTCTGTGCTAGGTATGCATCTGAAGTTACTGAAGTAAATGTTATTTAATATTTCCTAAATATTGTAAAAATTTGTAAAGTATGTTTGTATTAAGAACATTAATGATAATACGCAGAAGTTAAAATAATAAAAAAAACACTAAAATCACAGACTAAAACCTCCATAGTTCGAATGCGAGGCGTCCATTTCCCAAACAATAGGGCCCATAAAACATTTTGTCTGCAATGTGTTTCGGACATGACCCAATTTGGCCGAAACTGCCGAGTCCCGAGCACGGGACCATTATACAAATGAAAACGAAATTAAAACAGCGCCAACATCAATGTTGCAAACCTTAAACCTTTTATGGCGGGAAATCACCGTTGCCATCACACTTGTTTTCCCGCGTCCATTTTTAATGGCGGCGACAGGTGGCTCTTCATCGTGGAGCGCAATCATTGCTACATTCCGAGTTGCCATTCGGTGATGTTACTCTTTTACTAGTCAGTAGAATAAGTTTGATTCTTTTGTTTTTTTTTATTCCCTTTTGCTTTTTACTAGCCAGTGCTTGTGCTTGCTTCATAAGTGATTTTTGTAAGCCTAATTTGAATAAAGAATTTTGAATTTGAAATTTGAATTTGAATTTGTGTATGAATAGGTTTTGTACATTTGTTTTTTTAAATTCCTTTTTTGTTTTATAGTGTCAAGTGGTTTAATTATGTTCTATTTTACAAATTTAGATTTGGTTTAATGTCAGTGTTAATGCAGGATTCATTGCAAAAGTTTTGTATTATATTTGGAATAGGTCCACCAATGTGTGTATTTGGATTTTACTAAAGTAAAGCTAATGTTAGATCCTTCAACTTCTCAAAAATTTTGAAATAAATATATATTAAATATACATAAATTTAGAAGAAAATATAAAAAATACTCACCCAAGCGTAGTCATCGTGACGATTGTGTACCAAAATGCAGCAGGAATGGATGTGAAGTTGGTGTCTTGCTCGTTCTTCTCAGCGTAGAACATAACAGTCGCGAATATAATGATAGCCATTGCCAACGAGAAGACGAGAAACCCGAGCTCGCTGGCGCACGACTTGAGCGTGTACCCAAGGATCCTCAAGCCCTGCGAGTGCCTCGAAAACTTGAATATACGAAACACTCTGAACACACGGAGCGTGACGAAGGCTCCCGATACATCATCGTTGTCGGTGATCCCTAAACCGATGTAGTACGGCAGTATGGCGACCACGTCAATGATTGACATGACCGACCGCACGAATTTGCACCTGTCAGGCGCGGCGAACAACCGCAGCAGATACTCAGCCGTGAAGATCATAACACAAGCCGTGTCGAGGCAGAAGAACACAATTTTGTAGCGCTCCCCACAAGGCAAGGTGCCAGCGCGGCCCGGCCTATGGCCACAGGGCACCGTCTCTACGACGTTCGCCATCACCGAGACGGCAATGAAAAATCCAGTCACATAATAAAATACTAAAGCGGCGGTCGACGTGTGCGGATTCTCGAACGCCCTCCACATTTTCTGACGCAGATCCGTCAACTGGGGCAAACTTTGGTCCCCCGCTTCGCTGAGCTTGTCATCCATAAGCCTCTCCGCGTTCTCTCTCTTCCTATCTCTGTAATCCTCATAACAGCAGTCCCCGATAACGTCGGGCAGTATCCCGAAGAACGCGAGCTCCTCATCGTACCCGGTCAAGCATTCGTGTTTCGGATAATGCAGCTTGCCGGTTCTATAATAATTGAGGATGTGCCTAAAGATATCGGGGTCCCTGTCGAAGAAGTACTCGCGGCTGTCCTCGTCGTAGAAGAACTCCCTTTCGGTGGAGCCGAGGAGCGAGTCGGGGTATTTCTCGAGGGTGTTCCGCCATGTTTCGAAGCGTCTGCCGGAGACGTTGATGAGTAGTTTCTCGTCTTCGGCGCGGCGGCGGTCTTTCGGGACCGGGGGGGGCGGGAGCGGGTGGGTGGCTATGGGGACCCACCCGATGGCCGCGGCGCGGGCGAACGGGAGCCAAGCGGCCACCGACGCCATGGCGTTGTCGCGTCGCCGTCCCCGCTCACACTGCCCCCGCGTGCGCTTATTTCTGGCGCCCAGACGGCGGTGTTGCTGTTTGGTAGGGGTGAAATGACCCGTGTTTTGGGAGGAGTGGGGAGATTTTTAATTATGATTAAAGTGTACCATGCGATTTGCAGAATATAGTGATTATAATAGGCTTTGGTATTACTACTTAGTTTTGTGTTAAATAAAAATCTAAAGTACATATGAAAAAGTAGGTTCTGAAATTGTTATTTCCTTGCGATGGTTACAAATTTTATTCAATAATTGATAATTTTAATCAGCTTAATTTACGAAAAGAAATACATTTTTTGTATCTATTTAACCCTAATAAACAGAACAACTATATATTACTTCAACTATATTTCGATAGTGAAGGCTAAAAAGTCTAGACTGGTGCATAATAGAAGTAAGCGAGGTCTATCAATGGACTTCTATGTACAATAACATCACAAAAACTCTCTATGTAAAATAACAGTATTGCTTTTGAGAAAGATAGAAGGTTAACTACCAAGTAAATCAAATGTTTTATACCAACATATTAAAGGTTTTATACATATAATTATAAAACCCGAAATATAATTATGAACGACCTGTTACAGTTATGAAATTATAACAAATATTTCACTTTTAGTTAAATTACAAAATTATTATTTATTAAAAGGGTTTATGTTTATCTTAGTTGGAATTATTGAAGTTTTATGGTATTTTACTGTGGTCTCAATAAATATTTATATAAAATTAAAACCATGTACATTTTCAAAAGAAATATGAAAAAATAATGAAGAAAGTTTTTAAATTGTGTTACATTATGTGATTTCATGAATACTATTTCCTCACTATTCCTTAAATTACCCCATAATTGGGTAATTTCCCATCGCAGCAGCAACCCTCTCCCGGGAAACGCCGCACTACGCTTGCGCGTCCCGTGACGTCACCGCCTAATAAATTGATTTTCATACGCCTGTCTCGCTCGTCCGAACTCTCAGCACAATCGCACCATCTCGCTCGCACACCTCTAAGCTCTAGTGACCTTTTGTATATTTTTCACTGCTCTAAAGAGTTTTTTTAAAAGCCTTTTGTCTTCAGGAAGTGAAAAGCCTGAATGAGGCCTGGGGCGGCGTTTGTTTTTTTTAAGACTTTCGGGACTAGGCGTCGAGCAAATAGGTTGTAACCAAAAGGAAGTGGGGTTTATTATAGCGCTTCTGAGAGGCTGGTGTTAGGCATTAAAGTGAAGGCAAATGCTCGTACCTTCTGTATTTATAAACAATCTATGGTTCTTATTACTAAACAACGTTGTTATATGGAGAGATATTTGGGAATCAGCGTATATGCAAAATGTTGACCAATGATTTCCTTCAACAATGCACTGACCGTCACGTTCACTTATAACTTAAAAATGTGGTGAAATGGTTGAGAAGACGGTTACTACACCAAGGGTTCCGGGTTCGATTCCTGGGAAGTACAAACATTGTCAATAAACAAATCTGTTTGTATTGGTCTGGGAAATTTATGTTTAATTAAGAACGTATTTACCAAAAAATACATGTAACTTTGACACATGTAACATGAGAACATGTAACATAAGCGTCGGTGGCTCAATGGTGTGGACTGTCGCCTTCCTACCGGGAGAGCTGAGGTTCAAATCCCGACACGTACCAATGTGTTTTTGAATTTTCGAAAATATATGTACCGAAAATATATGTTATCCGACACTCTTACGGTGAAGGAAAACATCGTGAGGAAACCTTCATGCACGCCTGCGAAGAGATTCGAAGGTTGTGTGTGAAGTCGTCCAATCCGCACTGGGTCCGTGCCCCTCGGTGGGGACGTTTAATGAGCTGATGATGACATGTAACTTTGTTTATCGTTGTTCAGTACACAGTAAAATCTCCTAGCTGAAATTGGGTCTATGTGAATGTCTAGGAATATTTTTTAAGCACGTTGGACGCCCGAGTGATTGGATGGGAAACAATTTCTACTGTTTTATAGTTTCATGATCTCCAAGGTGTTAATGTTGTTATAAAGAGACCTCCAACCAGATGGACGGTTTACCTGGTTAAGGTGGCGGGTAGCAGATGGATGTCAACTGCTAGGGATCGGCCCGCGTGGAAATCATTAGGGGAGGCCTTCGTTCAGCAGTGGACATTTTAGGCTGTAATGATGATGATGAAAAGGACGCGTTTTAAATGCAATTTCAGATAAAATTCCAGCTCTAAATAATGGTTTCATTTTGTTGTTAGGGTATTATTAAGATTTACTTCTTAGGGATTTTTAATGACCTTGTATATGGCCTGGGTGGGTTTATCGCGCCGTAATAATTATGCTGTTGTTCTCCGATCGGGAGGGTGCAGGTTCAAATCCTGCCACGTTCCAATGTATTTTAGAATTTTAGAAATTATATGTACGTTATCCGACTCTCTTACGGTGAAGGAAAACATCGTGGTCCTGGGCACGCCTGCGAAGAGATTCAAAAGTTGTGCGGGAAATAGGCTGATCCGCACTGGGTCCGCGTGGACGACTAAGGCCTATGCACCCTTACGGGTAGGCTCGTGCCCCTAAGTGGGACATTTAACGAGACAAATTTGACATTCATAAGTGTTCTCTATGGACCTAAATTGAATAAATATATTTTCATTTCATTTCAGTAACGAGCCTATTAGAGAATTTTAAAATTAGCTGAATTAGAGCCTTCTGTCTTGCAATGATATACACTGTATAAATTCTACAAAAAAAATGTACGTAAAGGTACAGAATATTATAAAAATACATTTCAGAAAAAATATATTTTAAAGACAAATTTCATTCATTCCAATCTCGACTGTCTCCCTAGGGATATATCGCAAGCAACATCAATTTGTTTGATTAAACATTTGCTGCCAAAATCGGGTTTTTGCTCGGGAACTAACGGGCTTGCATTCATGCCTCTTTAACATATCGCAATGTATAGCTACGCTGTGCGGAAGGGCCTGTGCCCCTAAATGGGCCGTCATAGGCTGATGATGATTATGACATAAAATAAACAAGTCTTGGCAAGTGTAGCGTAGGACGCCCACCGGCACGATGGACCGATGACCCGGAAAGGTCGATGGTGGAGGCTGGATGAGAAAATCGGGGGACGCCTAATATAAATATCCTGACATTCACACAGCGCCATCTAGCCCCAAGTTAAGCGTGAAGCTTGTAGTCAGGGTACTAAACAACTGATAATTATTTTTTTGTAAATACATATTATACATACAATCACCGAGACCAATACAAACAGACAAGTTCATGCACACAAATGTTTGTACTGCCCGGGGATCGAACCTGGAACCCTTGGTGTAGGTAATTAGCTGATGTGATAAATCAATTTCGTCAACCGAGAAATACTTAATCTCAATTTTAATCTTCAAGCTAAAGAAAATCATTTAAGTTTACATTTAATATTGGTCGTTTCCTCTTCGACGCCTACAAAGATGAAGGGATACAATCTTCAAGGTCTAAAGTAAGTCAACTAAGTCCATATAATCCATTACTTTTTGTTAATCTATGCAAAGTGGGAATGTAGGGGTTACCCGCTCGCCGACTCGATAAGCTCAATAAATCTTCGTCAAGCCACTTTAATCTCGCCTTGCCGTCAGACCTCTTATACAAGGGATTATACCTTAAGTCTTTGTGGTGAATTAAGATGCAAAATAATCGATGTAGGAAGACTTTGTCAAAGTCAAATCCATTTATTTCAAATTAGGCTTACAAAAAGCACTTATGAACGTCAAAAAATATACAAAATATAATAAAAACAATTAAAATACTAAACAAAAAATATGAATTTTGATGCTTTGAAAAAAAGCGCTTCAGTGGCTTGGCCTGTTGAGAAAGAAAAAACTTTTACCAATAGTAAAAGGCCTGTTTGTCAAGCACATTTACTATTGGTAACATTTCAGGCAGTTTAATGAAACTGAAACTCTAAATATCTTTATTCAAATAAACCTATGAACAAAGATATTTTATATTACTATTTTGTGTGGTTGGTTGGAAGAAATCACTCTAGGCGATAAGACCGCATTAATTGCATTTTTGTTTCTCCATAGCTGTCGGATCAACATATTTTTATGTGCAATAAAGCAATTTAATTAAGGAAAGGAATGGATGAGGATAGCGGAGGACCGGGATATCTGGCGCAAAATGGGTCAGACCTATGTCCAGCGGTGGACTGCGATAGATGTAAGAGAGAAAGCAATTTACCTATCTGAGGGATGTATAGAATATTTTTTTATATAACAAAAGTCTGCATAATCTAAGAGAAGCGAAACCAAGTAGATTTTGGTTTTGGTCGGCAAAACACTTGAGACGCTTATGGGCCCGCACGCCTACTCACTTATGATACCTGTTGATTCCACAAAACTGTTATCAAATGAAACGCCTCAGGTTTTATGGCCGTAAGGAAAAGGTTTTTTTTTCGAACTGACTACTGCTGTTGGCTGTAGATAATCTTTCCAGTTTCTCCGGGCAATTGACGAGCGCAGATTGGCTCGCAGCCTTAAAATTAAAGCAAGGGCGCTCAGTTTAATCCCCGGACAGTACAAACATCTATGTGCATGAACATGTCAGTTTGTATTGGTCTGGGTGTTCTGTCTATGTATATTTTTTATGTATTTAAAACGAATAGTATTTAAGTATGTCAATCCGTAGTTTAGTACCCTTGTTACAGGCTAATTGCTTAGTGTGGGGCTAGATGGCGCTGTAAATGATACCGCCGCTTGTATTTCAATACTAGGGGCACAGAAATGTGTTGCCGGCCCTTTAAATGAGAACACACTCTTCTTTAGAACTTTCTCAATTTCCACTTCAGCCCTTGTTAAAAGCCCTTCATGTTGCAGCATACACATATTGTGAGGTTGTTCAACAACGCCATCTAGTTGGCGTGGTTTGGCGTTTTAGTGCTTCAATTAGTTAATGCAAAGAATTTAGGCTAGATTTCTAATCAGGCATATCTTCTTCTTCTCAACCTATCGCAGTCCGCTGTTGGACTTAGGTCTCCCTCATTTTACGCCAAATATTCCAGTCCTTCGCTTTTCTCAGCTTCGACCAACAATATTTTGCAGGCATATCTATGAAACTTATTTTTAAACTGTGGATAACATTATAAGATTATTGACTTCCTAGTTCTACAAAATAGAAATCTAAAAAATCCCACAGACAAAATTTTAAGAAGTTAAATAAGTCGAGTGAATGGTTTACTCTGTTAAAATTACCGGGTACAAGAGACCTGACATCTGTCGTCTCGGGTATAGGGCGCAGGGCAGTGTTGACGGTAAATAATGACTCGGTACATAATCAAGGGCGGATCCAGGTTAGGCGCCAGGGGGGGTCACATAGTAGTAGTCAAGTTAAGAACTTATAAGGCATTTTGTTAATGTACGTTAGTATAGTACCTAAAAATAGCTTAGGGGAGGGTCATGACCCCCATGACCCTCCCCCTGGATCCGCTGTTGTATAAATGTTAATTTCCTTCAATATTGCATCTGTCATGGTCGGTATCACTTACCACTTTACACACTTACCACCAGGTGAGCGATCTGACCGACCCGTTCACTTTATGACAAAAAAAAAGATGAAGTCACAGAGAAAAGCTTCTGAATCTACGCGCTCTCTACCAACCTTAACTTCACTAACTTAGCATAGATACCATGTAAGAGTCAAAACTGGAAACGAGCTAAATGTAATAGAAATAAGGTAATGTAAAACGAAGAAAAGAAATGAAAGAAAAGGTATATATATCCATAATATATAAAAGTAAAATAGAAATAAAAAAGTAAATCAAACAAAAGAAAAGGGGGATCGAAAGAAAAAAACTTCACTAACTCTACATCTCAGCCAAAACCAGCACTCACCGTTTTTCCGTCACGAAAGCGAATCGGACATTTTTTGTTTGAAAAGCAAATAGAAAGTTCCTAAAGCTATGAGTTATTCGAGTTAGGAGTGTTAACGACAACAATAATTATCCTAAGATATAAGCTGAAATTGCGAAATATTTTATCTTTCGAACAGGTGAGGTCAGAATATAATTTAACCCGTAATGTCCTTAAGAACTGGGAAAAATCTCACAGTGACTTTCATTAAACCCACAAACCGAATCCAACGTTCTTTGGATCAAGCATTACCCTTCCACTTCGTTCAATCAATTAACTGGCACATGCCACACACGCAACAGGCATACCAGGTTAAGCTTGTTTTTCTCCCTTCCAATGTTTTCCAAGTTTAAATTTAATAACATCGATCGAATAATTTATAACCAATAGCATTAAACTACTTTGCTCTAAAATGGTCAGTTTGATATTTTTTGCATGTTTAATTTCTCCACTCCAGACGAGTTCTGGAAACCGCGTATCGGCAAGCGTAGCGTAGGACGCCCTCCGGCCCGATGGACCGGCGACTTGCGAAAGGTCGCTGGTGGTGGCTGGATGGGAAAAGCGGAGGACCGGGATATCTGGCGCAAAATAGGGGAGACCTATGTCCAGTAGTGGACTGCGATAGGTTGAATAGACTAATTTAACATAGGTACAGAAAAGAAACACAAAAAATGTCTTTGTAAAATGTACATTTAATCTTACATTACATATTCACGTACTATGTACATTGGAAAGCGCACTATACATACACAAAAATAATGGATTTTTCTACTGCATTCGTACATTCTTGGTAAAGAGGTTATTTTGTGAACAACATTTATTCCATCTTTATTGTGCGCAATTCATTAGAGGTTTTCGCAATTTGTATTTAATCCAAAATAGTCTTTACGATCCATATAATTAACTGGTTTTTTTTTCAGTGGAATGTATATTTGGAATGTTAAAAACAATATTGAAATAACGCTACTTAAAATTCTTACTAAACTAAGATGATTTCAGTTTAGCGTTTGAGAACATTAATTTGACTTAATCAATGAAAAATTGCACATTTGAACATTCTTTGGTGATTTAAATAAAAAGACTAGCATTGAGACACGTGGTTAAATAAATAAAATTATACTAAATAAATTAACTCTAACAAAAATAGGATTTTCTTATATGTAATGACTTTTTACTTATACAAAAAAAAATTAAATACATGTAACAAAACCATTATTTTAATCATTGACAGTTGAAAGTTCTATCAAGATTTCCTTCTCTCGATGTTCCTGTCAAATACACAAAATATAAACTTTTATTTTTTATTTGCAAAAATTACAAAATGGATTGCGGATTTTATGAAATACATCATTAAGGTAACAAATAGTTTTTTTGGTTTTGGAAATACATAGATACTTTCCTTTAAACTTCTTTGTTAATAATAAAATTAAGTACAAATCTTTTTAAAACAGCTTAGCATTGCGTGCTTTTAAATTAAGACTTATTAATTTTATAATCTCAATTAACATGAATTTATTGAACAATTATTCTTCTAGAT
Source organism: Leucinodes orbonalis (assembly GCA_019425675.1). Lineage (NCBI taxonomy): Eukaryota > Metazoa > Arthropoda > Insecta > Lepidoptera > Crambidae > Leucinodes > Leucinodes orbonalis. The sequence goes on along the minus strand of PQWD01002539.1, from coordinate 36,617 downwards.
AATGAATTAGCGATCAGTCATTAATAATAACGTACAATCTTGAATAATTTAGCTTTTGAAGAACGAATATTTCAAATATAAGATATAAGTGGGAGTAGTAATCATATTTTATTTATTAATCTTTGAAACATGCACAAAATTAATATTTTATCACTTTTAACTAAGCAAAGACTAATTCGGGCAAAGTAACCGACTTACATAAATATAAGATATTTCATCAAAAACCATTTAATTTAAGGACTAGGTATTCTGTTGCACTTACTGATTAACTGAAGCACTTAAATAAATAAGTTTACATCTAATTATTAAGATTTTAAGTAATATCACGCATTTACTTTCTCGTCAAATTGTCGTATAAACTTTTTCTTTACTACATGTTTTTCTTAATTATATTTTATAACTTGTGTTCAATAAATGTTTTTTCTTTCTTTCTAATTTGTGTAATACGAGATCGTCCTTTTGTTCTCCTCGTCGTTTTGTTTTCATAATAGTAAAAATAATAAAAATTCCTTTCAATATCCAAATTCCTTTTTGTCGAGCCCAAATCGTATATAACGCATAAATGTAAGAAACTTGTTAAAAGAGCAACATAGTATTATGATAATTGAGATTTTCAGTAAGGTATTTGCAAATAAAGTGTTTTTTTTCTCGTATTGCCTCCTGATAGATACTAGTAGGATATCAGGATCTACAGTTTTGAGTAATCGAGTAATAACAATTTGTTCGAAACTTAGATAAATAACAAAATAGATGATAGATGCATAATCTTACTCAAAAAGTGCCCGCATTAATTCTGTTCATCGCATAAGATGTGCAGAATTTTCAATTATAATCACTTCGCTCGCTACATGTCATAATGTGCTCGTGCTTTTGATTCCGTACCCTTTCAATGACGTGTTAAGGTCAAAATGAAAGTTAACAATTTTATGTTATGAATTTATATTCATAACATAAAATTATTCATTTTTAATAATAACTCTACGTATGTGTCTTGCGGCACGGACATGTTTTGGATGACATCTCTTCATATTTGTGCGTCTAACTAGTTTATTGTTTATCTAAGTTCAGAAAAAAACTAAGCAAAAAGAGCCTGTAAACAAATAACAGTTGAATTAATTTGAATAGGACTAGCAAACAGTGAGATCAACGGCACAAATTGTGACATTATATTTTGGAATCATTGAAGTATTAATTACTTAATAGAAGCAATTGACAAAACAACTGCCACTAGTATAGGCACTGAAAAACAAACCTTATGGGCCATTTTCTATTTGTATATCAGATCGTATATATTTTATGCCAGATAATACAACAGCCATAGGTTTAAACAATAACAAAGGGATACTTTTTATTGAAGACAAATAGCAAAAAGGTAAAAATAGCAAACAATATAAAATTCTATGACGTTCTTGACGAACTGAATATTATACAAAATTTTCAATTAAAAATGTAAAAAGAGGTGTCAGCTAGTTTATATAACATATCTGTTTCTATTTGGATCATAAGTGTTGCTGACTGTTTTCTATAATATTTGGGTGATTTCATTAACTGTTCGACTTTAATTGCGATTATCTGGCACAGATTTTACATTCAAATCTTTCATCATCCGATTTCATCGGATATTTTCACTAAAATTCATCGCTAATATGCTATCAAATATTTTCAGAATGTATTTCCTATTTCATTACTTTTTCAACAACACATAGAATTGCCTCGCCATTTATGTATCTATGTAAAAAGTCACATCAGTCATCTACAAAAACATATCTTTATCGATAATCCGTTTTTGTTATTCTCTAATACTATCAAAGCTTATAGGTACATCTCTTGGGAATATTTTGATATAAACATTAATCAATATATCTATTATAAGTGTTTTGAAAATAATATTGCGTTAGTTTACAGTTAATTTCATATATTTAAGCGGAAATCTATTGTATATTGAACAATTTACAGTCCAGTCGATCACGGACATATTGCACATACCGGTCACATGCATCCAAACAAAGTGATCAATTATCAAAATATTCTCAAGCCTCAATTCACTAACTGGCCCAAAACTTAGAGAGAAACACATAAATTCTTCTAAAATTACAGAAGAACGATTACAATTAAATTATTATTAGCTATTTGTTGACGTCTGACTAGAAACGTTCAATATTGAGAGATCAACGTCTTAAGACCTTAAGCTCTAAGGCCTGGGATACCGTTGATGCGATTAAACGATCACCAAAAGGACTAGATCTTTATGATTGCACCAAGGTATCCACACATTGTTCAAAATAGATTTAGAATGCCAAATCATTGCTACGTTTTGTTATTACAAATGCACCGTCTATTCATTATACAACGGCAATGTATATTATAAATATATTAAGACTAAATCATTTTGTTTAACTACTTTATCCATTGACTAGCCCGTGTTATCATTTTTCTTTCAAATTTAAATGTTTTATTTGCAACTATGTGTACAAAGGTTCTTAAGTTTTAGTATGGTACTTACAACTTAGTGACCCTTTTCGTAATAAAAAAAAATACATACAGATATTAAGTTAGGTTTTTTTACTCAAACCTTCATATCTGTTACCCTCTATAAACAGGAAGGAAGGATATCATAATCACTTATTATTGTTGTCATATGTATTTTTCTTTAATTTTTGGTTATTTCTTCTTGATTGTGCATGTAGATAGTTTATTGTATATAAATACAATTTTCAGTATTGCAGTGTTCTATTTCACCTACTGTATAATATAAACGCCTTTGATATTTTAACGTAATTTATCAAATTTGGCATTCATAAATGTTTTCTGAACAAACGTATGGTACACGATTCACAAATATTATTACAGTTATCAATATGACTATTTAAATCGACGCACATCGCATCGCACCGCAACAGTACTCCCCGCCTAGACATACGCAGCAATACGCCTTTGCCCTGCACTTATTAATACTAAGTTTACTGTACATTGTTATCTTGAAGTTGTCGTGAAGGTTGTTGAATGTTTTCTTTCACCTTACCCAATTGATGGTAGGAAAGAGAAACGAAGTGTTGCCAAATCAGAAGTTTCACTGTCTATTGTTTAAACTGCAACTGACACTATTTCAAATTGAAATAACGCACAAATACGAATTAAGATATTATAATTAATGAATATTAATTAAAAAAGCTTGACGATATAATGCTGAATAGTTTTTAAGGGTTTCAAGGGAGCAAAGAATTGATAGTCTATCTAAATAACACTGTGATCATGATCTTTTATTCTGATATGAAAGACGAATTGTACATTAAGATCATATTAATATATCTGTGTCTAATCATCAGAAACTTCTAGTTCAAGCAACAACTTCCCATACGAACTAACATTCGCAACCAGCGTTGACAACTCCAAGCCCCATTCAGAGCACAATGAGGTGGTGCTGCGTCATACTGCGTCACAATAGATGGTCGTCGGGGTCGTCATGGTCCTCCTCAGAGTCCGCGGAGTCCAGACTCGGTACGTGGTCCAAATCGTGACCATCTTGTAACTGATCCAATTCTGTAGATGGCGCATCGTCATCTTTCCACTTGTCCATAGACCGCCTTCGCGCGTTCATAAAGAAGTTACCCACAGTTGTTGGCTCGAGGCCCAATTGTCTTGCTATTGTCACCTGCATTTCTTTTGACGGCCTCTTTGTTTCCTGGAATTACAGAAGTATATTTGAAAATACATTCAAATTGTACCATTACATAATTATACTTAGTTAAATATTTCAATAATATACTATTTGCATACTATTGAAATTTTTATTTAATTTGCAAAAATATTCGCAAATTAAATGAAAATATTTGTGCGTGTGTTGTTTAAACCATTTATGATCCTATTCCATCTTGAGTGTCTTGGTAATTAAATAAAAACTATGAGAAAAACGACAGTGGTAAAACATTTATTGTTGTACCTATTCTGACATAACTTCAATACGCAACAATAAAGAAATATTCTAAAAATAAAATATTTTGATATACAGTTGATTATGAAAGGAGCACAGAGTAATGCACCAAATCCTCAAAAAAAATTAGGAAGCGTCAGTACAGTCCAGTGTTGGTATAACACTGAAACTGGTGAAATTATTTCAGTGCGTATTGGACGGATGCTTGATTTTTGAGATGCTTTTTAATGAAATTATAAGCGTTTTTCATGCACTAGTATGTGGTAATTGTAACTGTATCTTTGTGACCTGTAAGCGATAAGTCATAGTATCCAGTAATATATTGCCAGTCCTCATTACAGACTAAACGCTTAATCTAACCTTATTTTTTTTATGAATACGGTGAGTTTTAAGACTCTTATTCACAGACTACTATTTGAGAGAAATGAAGAGTACCTTAAAAATAGCCTGAAGAGTACGCCGCTGGAGGTCTGTGAAAACCAAACGGGGCTTCTTCGGGGAAGGAAGGGTATCCGAACCCATTTCCTCCTTGCGCTTGCAGCCTGCAATTAATAATAAATTTAGTTTATTTATCGAATTATATTTAAAAGCTAATTCATAATTTATATCGCTGTTCTTAGAATATTTATTTATCAAAGCAACTAATATTATATATATGGTAAAAGAGTTGGCTACTACTCCAAATGTTTGCTTCTCCGAGTGTGCCCGCTCAAACTTTAGTATGTATGAACAATGGAATATGTCCTTTATACATGTATGTTTTCGGAGTATTATTGTATTGTTTTATATTGGAAAAAGTGAATAGTTTGTTAATAAATTATTTAGTTTTCATTGTTCGAACTAATTTGAATTCGTGTGTATGTCTGAGGTTAGTATTAAATTTATGTATTAAAATAATTTGAACCTACCACCAGTTCTGTGAGTTGATTCCACTGAAATAATAGGAGAGATAAAAGGATATAGTAATCATATACGTACATAGGCAACAAAAAAATGAAAAGAATCAAACAATGTGAAAACATTATAATAATAAAAACAATTTTCAAACAAAGGTTTGGGCCACTTTTGTGACAATTTTATTGAAAGTGTGAAGTGTATAAGTAAAATGTAAGTACTTACTGCCTCTCTGAGGAATCTGGGCTGCTGTAACAAAAAACATAATAAATTATAAACCTTGTCTTTATTCAGGTATTCCTGATTCGGGGGTTTGGACAATGTCTATTGTATATTTTTTATGAGGACTTGAAACTAAATTTCATTTAATTTATTGTAAATCTTATAAGTTGTATTAACAATTTTCGATGTTCGAAATAAAAGACTTGAGAGAAATGTAAACATCTAAAGACAACAAACATGCTTCTAAACATTTATTCATATTTGCCTTCATATGCACTGAGATCGTCTTGAAAATATTTAGTGAGATTGGTCTCACAAATGTTGGCATTTGTTACAATAAATATCAGAAAAAAATGTAGAAGAAAAACGAGACAGTTCATATGAAGAAATAGTTTGAATTAATAAAAGTAGATCTAAACATCAATTAGTTTTAACATTTAAAACAAAGTATAAACTATAAGATCCTTTAGAACTCACAGATTTTATACTTTATTTGACGTCTTTAAAATCTAGTTTATATCGTACTTAAATTTAATTTTAATTTAGCATATAACAATATAACTTTAAATAAACAATTTTATTATCTAACAGTGCTATTCTAATAATATCCAAAATCTTGGAACCCACTTTTAAAGTGTTATTAATAAACACATATTACTTAATTCAACTGGCCGTTCCAAAACATCTGGATTTAAATCTAAACATCAAACATATTAGTTAAAAAATGCATACCTGGCGACAATGTAAACAACATTAATTAAGGGTTCTGAAATCTCGCAGGCACCTATAAAATCATAGTTCAAACAAAACTATAGCAGCCCGGGCGCGGATTAAAACAAAAAGGGAGGGAGGGGGCAGCGGTAGCAGTCTAACATTCATCTTGGCTTCTCGAAGCTAACAAAATACACATACCTACTTCTATAAAAATAATCTTACATAAACATTTTCTAGGACATTAACATTTTCTTTGTCTAGGCAGTACCTTTGCCAGTACTCTTATTGTAAAAATAAGCATATTTATTTCACTAGAAACAAAGCTTCAGCACGATACTGCCTATCCAAATGAAACGGACATCTATTAGAGCAAATTTCTATACATTTTACACATTTACTTTTGTTAGATTGACGAATAAATATTTAAATAAATATAATATATATAACAATCCAGACATTTTCCTTTAAGTTACTAATTACAGGCTTGTCGCAAGGCGACTTTCAAGAAATATTTACAGTTTTATGATATTTAAATAAAATATTCTTATTATATTACGTACATATAAGTTTACCATTGCGACAAGCTTGGTATAATATGTTAACCTTAAAAGAAACCAAGTCCACTGCTACGCAGCCACGGTTATGGATAGGGTAAGGTAAGGTAGCTCGAGGACTTAACAACTAAATAGATAAGAATCTTTATGGTAATCGTAATTAATAATTTTCATAAATTAAAAAAAATATTATGATATTGATAATGTATCGTCAAAATAAACATATCAAAAAAAGATTAAAGCAAATAAAGTGTAAAAAGATACCTGAATTGATTTAAACTTAGTTGTTATCCCAAATATTGCAAAAACAAAAATTATAAATTCAATTAATTAAAATATAAGGATACCGAAGGACGTTATAAAGGAAGCGAGTATTTGGAAGTATTTAGGAATCAAGTCAAGATGTGGACAGGACTCACAAGCAAGAAACGTCCCCGGCTGGCTCATACGCATGTGTGTCCCAATGAGTGGGGCCCGGTGGATACATAGCAGGGCCCTGGGCCCCAGCTTGGTAATCCCGGGACGGGCAGTAAGCCTGTTGTGCTGGGTTGTTTACATTGTCGCCTTTTATCGATTGCTGGTTTGGCGTATCTGTAAATTAGATTTTGTTAAGTCTTATGTGAATTTAATGTTATTTAAATTTGCAGACAGTGTGCAAATATAGCAAAATTTTAACATTACATTTAAATAAGTAGTTCATTAATGTATAAACTCAATCCTTCCAATAATGTTTTAAGTCAGTCAGGTGCTTTAAAATACGCGAAAATCTAAATATTTTTTTATGTTATTTGGTTGGGTATTATTATCTACTAGCTCCCCAACGATTGACTCTCATATTTCTCTTCAAATGAAAATTCATTCACTTTTGGTTTACTAATCGCCACAATCAAATAATAGACTTTACGAGTATATTGTGCTTGGTTTATACTTTCTTCAATACATAATATCAAAATATGAGCGAACAATTTGTGTCAAACATCTTATTGATTATAAGATGTAAATTTGAAAGGAAAATAATTAATTAATAAGCCAATTATACACCATACTAAGCTAGTATTCTATGATAATCACGACATGATATCTAAATAATTACACCAATAAAGTAGTATTTTCATTTCTTGGGTGCCTTATTTATAAATATTAATGAGCCAGTATAGCAAAAATTATTATGTCTGTTTTATGAGCACATTTATCAAAACCAATATATATATATAGTCCTCCTCATCGATTTCGACGACGGCGACCCTTGCATAATTATTTTTCTCTCCGGGTATGAGCCCTTATATGGCTCGCTAGGCCAAATTTGGTCTTAAACACTCTGTCACACGAGTGACAGTACAACTGGCCCTGGTTGTTGTATGTATACGTATAGGAGGGCTTTGGTCTTTCTTTTCGTTGTTGGCGTTTAGAATCAAGCACATTGAGGCGATTTGCCTCAAAAGTTTTGATGTTATTGAAGATGGCAGATCGCCAAAAAGACCTTTGGGAAGCAAGCTCCTCCCACCGATTTGGGTCAATATCACAGGCTTTCAGGTGCCTTTTTAACACGTCTCTAAATCTTAGATGTTGGCCGCCCCGCCTCCGTTTACCCTTTGCCAGCTCTGAGTAAAATACAGCTTTTGGGCAATCGGCAGTCATCCATACATCCCAGAACGACGTAAAACATCAGAGTTGGGTACACGATCCTGCCACTTAATTTTTAAAATATACCTCAGACATCTTATATGGTAGGTGTCAAGCTTTTTAATGTCTGATTTATAAAGGCACCATGTCTCTGCGCCGTATAGAAGGACGGGAATGATAAGTGCCTTATATACACTAATCTTCGTCTCCAACTTTAGATCATGGGACCTCCAGACACGATCCGTGAGTCTTCCGAAATTGGCAGCGGCGACGGCTATGCGATACGGTATTTCCGAAGCCAAGGTATTGTCACGCCGGATATAGCTCCCAAGGTATTTGAAATTTAATACTTCCTCTAGCGGTTTGCCATCTAGATATAGTAATGTTGGGTCAACTTCTCTGCCTCTCGGTGGTTGCTTAAGAACTTGAGTCTTGGAAGCACTTATAACGAGACCAAAAAGTTGACACGATTGATGTAGCGCGTCAACATAACTTTGGAGATGCGCCATGGTATCTGATATAAGGCACACGTCATCGGCGTATAGTATCTCTAAGATAGAGAGCTTTTTAACTTTGGTTTTTGCCTTAAACCGTGTGATATCAAATATTCCTTTATCAGTCCTAATATTGAGCTGGATTTGATTGTTGCACCGCTGCAGTGCGTCCTTCATAACGTGCGCAAAGTATATGGCAAAAAGTGTGGGTGCCAATACACAACCTTGTTTTACTCCACTAGTGATTGGGATTTCGTCAGAAAGTGCGTTTTCATGCTGAACCTGTGCTTTCATGCCATCATGGAATTGGCGTATAAGGTTGACAAACTTCTTGGGGTACCCTGATTTTCGGAGAATAAGCCAGAGGGCCTCTCGTGGAACTCGATCAAATGCTTTCTCCAGATCGACAAAGCACAGGTAGAGTGGCCTTTGGTGTTCAAGACTTTTCTCCTGGAGTTGCCTAACGACAGCGATAGCATCCACAGTACCCCGGCGAGGGCGGAAGCCACACTGACTTTCGGGGAGATTCTGCTCAGCTAGTTCGCTAAGGCGGTTGTTGAGGATGTGAGCGACTATTTTCCCAGCGCTGGAGAGAAGCGATATGCCTCGATAGGAGCTGCAATCGGAGACATCCCCCTTCCCTTTGTACAGCTTACAGATTACCGCATCTCTCCAGGCCTGTGGAACGTCTTCATTGTCCCACACCTTAAGAACAAATTTATACAGTTTGCCTTGTATGCTTTCACCACCATATTTATAAACTTCAGCCGGAAATTAACATATCCTGCACGCAAAATGTCGGCACTATTTAACAATATATATACATATTCATCATCTCAAAGATACTAATGCATAATAATCAATAGCACACTGGTACTTAACCTGGTTTGAGTCCAGAAGACTAAAGTTACTTAAGTCTCCTGACCTTGGCCAAACCAGCCATAACGAGCGTAAATAATATATGACAGTGACTGATTGCTCTAATCGTTTTCGTTTACATAAACGTAATTTTCTTTAGCTAAAAGTAATATATCTACTCCGTTTTTTTTTTCGAACTGACTACTGCTGTTGGCCGCAGATAGCCTTTACAGCTTCACCGGGCAATTGGCGAGTTCAGATAGCTCTCAGCTTGGTAGCCTAACACATATCTACTCCGTTTCTTCCTAGCCTTGGACACTTAATCTGGATATAAAACCATGATAAAAAACGTTTAATTTACTCGTTATTTCTATAGATATTATAACTATAAATCCTATTCCAGACAACTTATACAGTCTTCCTCTGTTAAATGAACCGAACTGAGGCATAAAATTCGTTCCCTTAGACCCCTGTTATAACATTTGCTTCAGGTACGACAGTAGGTCCCTTTAAAAAATATATGATATGTTGTATAGAAATGTAATGGTTATAAATACACGATATACGTGGAAAAAACCTAATTAAAGTTAGTTAAGATATAAACAGACAGCATTTTAGCCTTGTAAGGTGTCCCAGAATTCAACTTTTAGGTATTTAAGGTTGTCTTTCAGCTTCACCTGCACGTTTTTATGTCCTGACAAATCGAATGAGGCTCTGATGTCAGCTCACACACTGAACTGAATGCTTGAATTATAATCTACCAATGGACGTTCTACATAAAAAACATACAGCAGTTGCTGACTGAAGTGCTATGACTCATAAAAAAGGCTAATATTGCAGTTATTGTTTGGGCTGCAGGAACTATAAGTCGGGATATTCAGTCATTTCACTGTCTGTCCCACCTTACTTCCTGAAAAAGCTTAATCGGAACTATTGGAAGCATAACTGCTACTGTGGTAAAAACTCAAAAGTCGAAATTCAAAAAGTATTTATTCAATTTAGTCCATAAACATCACTTATAAATTTTAAATATAATCTACCACTACTTAACAAACAACTTGTCTCTAGTAAAATCAGTTTGATTATTTATAACATAAAGACATCGGACAACATTATTAAGTACATTTGTATTAAAAGAAATATCTAAACATAATAACATCGGCGGCTTGCAGGTCGCAGCGGCAGGAGGGGTCGATCGATAGCGCGGGGCGGGGGAGTGACGTCACAGGGGAGTCCGCACTGAGACTGTTCGCCGCGTGCCTTTTATTATCCTACCATTTCACTGTAAGACTTTCATCTTGCATTATAATGAAGGAATTCTTTAACAGATATTTTTTGACAAACGATTAACACCAGACCATCTGACCCACACGAGATGGGCCGATGACCTGGTTAAGTTGACGAGTAGCAGACGGATGTCAACTGCTAGGCATCGTTTCATGTGGAAATCATTAATGGAGGCATTCATACAACCTCGGACATATTATGCTGTACTATGATGGTGGTCACTAAACTGCTTGCTCAATGTAGTGAGTAAAATCAGTTAAGTTCCGTATAGGCCATTATTTTTGCTAAAGCACTAGAGATACGAAAACTATACTGTTCAAAAAGCAAATATTTATTTGGTCTTCCGATATTGTATAATATATTTCATGACTCATTAAATCTAGTCATGTAAGCCATGCGATTTGATCTTTTAGGTGTTCAACCCGGTACTGAGTCGTCTAGGTCCTTACAACCGAAGTACCAGATATCGTCCCGTAAAATAGGAGTGTTTTGCACTTCTGCGTTTCGAGATGAGGGCACTGTAGCTGGTAAAATTACCAGGTTTATCAAACCTTACATCTGCTGATTCGGGTGTCGGGCACAGAGCAATGTTGGTGGAAATATAGTGACTAACCATTGTTATTAATTCCCTTCAACATAGCATCTGGCGTCACTTACGGCATAAAAAATTATGTACCATTGAAGCGATTATAAATGTTTGTAACCAATAATCTACCTAAAACTAAACAATCATTAACTTCCAAATTCACTGATGCAAGAAAAGACAATTTTCCAACTAAGCATTTTCAGGCCAGGCATCCCTAGTTTAGTACATATGACATCGTATATTATTAACGCATTCATAAATCGACAAAAACCTGATAATCTGCATAACATACGAAGTGTATAATAAACTCTATACACGGGGCACTGTACTTTAATCGTCAGATTCAAAATAGTTAAAACTAGTTTGATCAAACCACTGATTAAGAAAATATACATTAGTTATTACCGGTATCAAGTAATTAGGTACACTGTGTGTTTTAACCTACATCCCAAAAACATGTATCCTAAAAGCTTAACTTTTTGCAAGAAAATGAAAAGATTTTTTAGGCCCTTTCTTTTTCTTGCTTTCATGATTATTGACAAACCTACATAAACGTCATTTAAGTCTATTTCAGGTATATACGCATAATATTCGCAGCTTACGCCTGGCTGCACCCTACAATAGCGGCATAGCCCTCTAGTGACGTACCCGTTTCGATCGTACGTCCAAATCGATGCGGTCCACTCGATTGCGGGCTAATCGATACGGGCTACTGACCGCGTTCGCTTACTGCCGTGTTCTATTCGCGAATTTTGTAGGGTTGTTTTAACTGTTTTTTTTTGCCCGTACTAAGTAATTATTGTTGTCGTCTATCAAAATGCACCTATGCTTTTATAAATGTATAACTACTCGGTCATAAATGTGATTTTTATAAAAATTAAATACTTTGTAATCTTCTACGAATTCACTGAAAAACCTAAATCTTGCATTTATTAATGGCATAAAAAGATAATTTTCAACACGATGTTCATGGCAGGGGTAGCTAAGGACGCCCTCCGGCCCTATAGACCGACGACATGTGTAAGGTCGCTGGTAAAGGCTGATTTACTCTGGCTTCTATCTTGAGATTGTAAGCTGAGACCGACGACGGCTTAAAGAGCCTTCAAAAGTACAGAATCATCTTTATTATCGGACAATTATCTTATTTTTTCTTTACTTATTTTTCAAATATCGTATAAGAACTTATACTATATTTATATAATATGGTTTTTATATCAACAATTTAAAAAATGCATTATTTCATTTTTCTTGGTGTATTTCTACCACAAATGTCTGTGTAGTGTCCCAGTAGTGAGGCGCCGCATCGAGCGTATAATCGATGCGTGCAGCTGGCAATGTTTACTGCCGGACCGCGACACGTGCTCTATCGATTATAGCGATAGTGTTTCGGTACTTACGTATTATAATTTAGCTCGATAGCGTACAAATTATTAATATTTGTTAAACAAGTAAAAGCGGTTCATGGCTTGTCTCTGAAAAAAAACAAATTTACTTGAAACTATTTTTTCCATTTTGCATAGAGCATTGCAAGCTAAATAACCAGAAAGTATGGCTTCAAAAGACACGATAAGCTGTCAGTCCCGGCTCTTAATTAAACTAGTGTCTGTTACCAACCAATCCTCATTGATTCTGTGTGGCTGGTTAGGTCGCAATCTCCTACGAATGTTGTGCGGGAAAAGCCGTGTTGAAAACCTGTAGTGAAGCGCCGCATCGAGCTGAGAATCGATGCGGGCAGCTGGCAATGTTTACTGACGAATCCCGACACGTGCTCTGTCGATTATAGATAGCGACAGCATCACTCGATACATACGTGTCACTAAACCTGAAAATTAATTTAGCTTGTTTGTCGCGCATTAAGTTATCTATGATTGGCCTTTGGCTAAAATAAGTTATCATGAGTGCTCGCGATGGCTAGTGCGTTCGGGTGACAATTGATCAAGTACCTTAAACATTTATCACAACGGTTAGACGATGGATGCGAGACTGAACAATATAATTTGATAATCTAATACGGACTCAGAAGCAATAGAAAACCAATTATGTTAATCTGAAAATTAGACTTCGATTTGAATATTATTGATTCTGCAAAAACTCTTGTAGACAATTAAAATCTTGCGTAGCAAAAATCGGATCGGTTTACAATAGGACTAATCTAGTGGTCTGAAACTACTATGTGTACCTATAAATACATACTCCTAATAAATTTGTAAACTAACCTAATTCTAAAAGTGGTATAGATTCGATACGTACCTATAAAATAGATCATGGTTAAGGATAGGGAATATATTAAATAAGTTATTAAATGAAAGAAGTTATTTTTAATGAATCTACCAACGGTTTTGAGGGTTGTTATTACCGACAGAATCCGAGAAGAATGGGTTGACACTAAGTTTGTACGTGAATTTTTTTCTTGTATTTTTTGCACTTAAGCAGCAATGGCACTGACCTCCACGTCCAACAGTAATAACATTTAGTTACGTAAAACCGAGTAAACTACCCGTTATCTTCCAAGCATCGACCGCTTGCAATGCGGGCCGTCGTATTTACGATAACGCTTTATATTACGCCACTCGTAGTAAATCGATCTCTCGATTCCGTGAACGGTCAGCATAACAACCCGTTTGTCACTGAAAAATGGCATTAGTTATTAATTCTAGACCTCAATTCTTATCTTTTACTTGAAATTACGACTTTTCAATCCAACTGCAAATTTGGTATTCCGGCACAACTTTAATGTTATTGGTTTAAAATAGTGATATGATATAGTAAAATGAAATGCGTAAGCAATTAAAAACCTACCATAAAACAGAACAAATTAGAATACAATTATAATCGTATCAGCGCATTTTAAAATTATAGGTAATTTGGGTTAGTTTTGTGTTGTATGAATTATATTATTTAAGTTTATTAATATTAGTTTCAAATGTACACTTTACTTTGGACGGAATTTGTCAGAAATAGTTATAAGGTAATAGGGATTTAAACATAACCTGTAAATACAATAAACATGAAAGCAATAATGATAATTTACATCTGAAATCCCAAATAATAGTTAATATTAAAAGCACAATGAAAACTTAAAAAATCTTAAAGTACCGTGTTGTTTATTCCTAACATGAAAATAGCCTTACATTTGGCTACTAAACTTTTTTAATAATGGACACCATAATTGCAAAAAGTGTTTTCTCTGCTGACAGTAACCACGCGTAGCGAAGTGCTGTGACGCGACGCATCGATTGTGCGCCTCTCGCGAATCGATGCGGCATAATCGATGCGGGCAGCTGACCGTTGTTTACAAACTTCACTAGACTTTTACGTCGTGTGAATTCTTCCAAGTTTTCATTTCACCTGTTTATATTGCACTGTGTATGTTATGACTAATTACTCAATTATGATCTCGTTTATTGAGCGGAATTTTAGAAAAAAAGGGTATAATATCTATCGTCTTTTTAACGGATCTGCCGAGGGATTCTTCTGATTTCAATAACAAAGGACTAACGTCATGAAATCCTATAATTTTACTATTTTGGATGTTATTTTTGAATTCTTGTTTAAGTGTAAAAGAAAACTATTGGCTTCTATCTGAGACGCGCCTGTGTCCTGTATTGTACTCCAATGATATCATATTTTGCATTTGAAGGTGTTACAATATAATTTACAAAGGTAAATATAAAGTGGACCTAAATGCACTCCTTGTGCAAACACTTAACATCAAATACTCAGTGTATTTCACTTTGTCGGCAGCATTTATCATGTTCACACAGCTGGTGGCCTTATTGGATCTAATTTCATTCCAAAGAATTATATAAAGCTTAATATCTTAGGACTATATCATCTAATTAGAAAATATGTTTTAATTTCTTGTGCGACTGATACATTTCTTGAAACAAGTTCTTCACTATTCAAATCAAGTTATGTAGAAGCTTTACATTTGTAAGTTTTTTCGCTCTATGAGTTATAAGTGTTATAACTTTGTAAGTAACAAACAATTTACAATATAACTTATAAAGCCTAAAACAAATAAAATGTCGTCATACGACAAGTAATAGAATGATAGAACATTTAATAATTTATTAAAATATACACATTAAAGTAAATATTTCAGTCATATTTCATTTAGACGTCTACAATGCCCAGATCATAAAGTATTCGATGACACCGTTTATTGTACTATTTTATGTTAGTTTCAGTAAACGCACAGTATCCAACCCTTTCTAAAAAGTGTATCCTTTCTAACGTCAAATATTTAGTAAAATATTTTCTTTTGCAGAATACACGCTGCTGCATGATGTTTATGGTCAAATGATTATTTAAGTGAAATATATTACAAATACATGACGCCGCATATAAGAAGTGTTCTTAAATGTTAAGCTACTCGTAGCAAGTATTCTGCAAAAATAAAATTATATCTACTTGCAAATCCGACTAAAGCACATGCAAACCTCACCTGCAAGCCTCAAGGCGGACATCCTCTGAAATTCCGGCTCTTGCAACCACTTCCACATTCTCCTAAACGTTTCCCTCCCCGACTTGAGTTTCGACCACGGCTTCGGATTCCTGAGCAAGTCACTGAGCGTCCCTTGCGACCTGCACAGGACCCTCTGCGCGAATATCGCTTGAGGTATCGAGTACCTCTTTAGTTCCCCGCTTATCCTCTGCGCCAGCTCCTTAGTATTAATCTCTTCCGTGTCGTTTTGTAATTGCTGCTGCTGTTGCTGTTGTTCCTCCCTTGCCATCAACGCAGCATTGAGGTCGAGCCCCGGCGAGGGCAAGGGGGGTGTCAGCGACCGCCTCTCGTAAGAGTTGGGGGACGCGCTCCGTCTGCTATAAGCCGATTGTGGCGATAACGGCTCATTGTACGGCGCCGGGGAAAGTGAGGCGTAGGATTGTTGCTGTTGTATGACTGTGAACGTGCCGCCGGCATGGTATGCGAATTTGTCTGATACGGTGCTGATGGGGGGTAGGGGTAGTAAGGGTGTGAGTGTGGCGTAGGAGGCTGGTTCTAGTCCTGGCGGGGTTAGGCGTCCGTTGACGGCGGATAGGGGGTGGAAAGCGGCGTCGCCGTCGGGCAGCAGGTCCGCCGGGGAGAGTCTCGGAGGGGAGGCGTTGCTGGGCGCGACGATGACTGTGAGCGGCGCGCGGTCTCGCACGCGGGTGTCGTCCATGGCGCGCGGCCGGCGGCAGCGGGGTCGCGCGGGCGACTGGAACACGCGTGCGCGCCGCGCCCTCCCCTCCCCGCCGTACGCCTGCGAACACCCCTGTTCCTTTACCCTCTGTTACACAAACCACTGCAATTTCAACTCTATCTAACACAGATAGAACTGATTTAACTTTGTACTGCGCAACTTTGTCTGGCTATCTGACGTGAACACTCTACAATGCACCCTTAACCTACCCTGAAGCGTTACGTTTGGTAGTTCGCCTCTATCTACAGTGTGTTCATCCATTGCGGCTTAAACACCTTCAGTTACATTTTCTTTATGAACTTGGCAAGCAATGAACTTTGTGTATCGTATATCATTTTTTTAGTCATGTTTAGTTTAATATAGTTAGGGGATATGCCCTCGTTGGAACATTGCTGTCACTGAGCACTACGTACTTACCTCATGGCGGAACTTCTGGCTGTGAAAGCCTTAAGCATGTATTTATAAAACTGTCATTTCTAATATGCTCATCATACCTTTACAATAGAAGCATTAGAAACAGTTTGGTTAAACAATATTCTAAGTAAATTAGACGCAATGACCGGCATGGAAATGTCGGTTCATAATGCGTTCATATTAAACCATAGATTTAGTATTAGCGCACTTCGCTTATTAAACAATCACACACACAGCCTTCCTTCTAAATATACTAATATATAAAGTTATCGTATATTTTTTCATCTTAGTTATTATTTAGTATGTATATAACTTGCATTTAATGCGTACACTAGCCCCTAATCCCATGCACTGTATTTCTCCATCCTAAGGTTGCCTGGAAGAAATTGCCATGCGCAATAAGGCCGCCCATTGTACTCTCTTTTATTTTTTTTTTTTATTTCTGTATCCTTTTTGTTGTTTTGGTGTACAATAAAGTAATAAAATAAATAAATATACTGTGAAAAAGGTTAATAAAAAAAGAATACAATAAATACATGTAATTATGTATATTTCCTTAAGCTTTATCTTGAGGAAAGTGGAGACTGCGAATATTATTATGAACTCTATGAATGCAACTAATTTAAATATATTGTTTGAATGTTTAACTTATAAAATTGAACTAATAAAATCTATACACTATCATTCATATATTATCAACAGACAAATAACAGAGAGAAAACACAACTCTCTACATTTCTATGAGGCAGACCATTTTTAGATCTCACGGCTAGTTCAGGCTAAATACTAGATGGTTTACTCGGTACTGAGTCGTACCACCGCAGTGCCAGATATAGTTCCATCATCCCATGAAATATGGGATTTATGCTTTTGTGTGTCGGTATGAGGGTACTGTAGCCAGTAAAATTACCGGGTTTTAGAGACCTAATCTATCGACTCAGGTGTTGGACGCAGGGTGGCATTAATGAAGATCAATATTTGTCAGTTATTGGTTCTCCGACATGGCTATGCCATGTATGCGTAACAATATGCAATAACAAAGTACCTTCCGCATTTTGTTATTGGTTTCCTTCAATGCTGCTCTGTCATGGTCAGGCGTATCATTTACCATCGGGTGAGCATATTAGCCGTTCACTTAGTAACTTATATAAATGGTTATTTGTTCATTGTAGTAGTAAATTATGTGGGTATGTCTTAGGATATTTATTTATTTATAATTATATTTAAATAATGCAGCCAATTACTATTCTATATAAGGTTAACGCCCTAGGTTCAGTGTGACTCAGGTACAAGTCGTAGTTAAAATTTAATATATTTTAAACAGGGGTGTCCCTGTAAGGAACCCGTAGCAGTCAGGCACCCCGATAACCCCGGCCACCTGGCTCTAAGCACCGACTGTAGTGATGCGACTAGCCAAACATACATCGATACTGATAAACGACATAAGTTTATCGATATCGACACGTTACGTTTAGCACATTACGTTTTGTAATGGCAGGTAACATCAAAGAACTATCGTGTTTAATAAAGTATTATAAAAGTTTGTGTTGTTAAGTTGTTTATTATTTGTCTCGTTTTGTCTCATGTGATGTATACGATGTTTAAATATAATGATTTTTATTTTATGTTACAAAGTGAATAGGACGGTTACGACGCTCACCTGATCGTAAGTGATACGCCTAACCATGACAGAGCGGCATTGAAGGAGACCAACAACTGATAAACAGTTTATTATTCTCCATCAATGCCGCACTGCGCCCGTCTCCCGAGACAACAAATGTTAGGTCTTTTATACCCGGTAATTTTACTAGCTACAATGCCCTCATCCCGAAACACAAAAGTGCATAACATTTCGTTTCACGGGACGATATCTGGCATTGCAGCTGTACCTACCTAGACGACTCAGTATCGAGTCTACCACTTAGTAGATGTAATGAATTCCTTTCCTTTCTTCTTTCAGTAACATATTACTGAAGTTGATTTCCGCATTTAATCTTTGAAGAGGACCATTTTGCGTAAGCCATAGCCGCCTGTTGGTCACTCCAACAGCCCACCTCCTTCAGAAGCAAATTAATCTTCCCGGTCTTCTCAGGGCGTCCGCAAGCGTTATCGGTGAACCGATAGTTTCCCTGCGGATCTGGACTACGCCTATGCACCTAAAGGGTTAGGAGTAAGAAGAGGAGAAGAAACCGTAATGAAAAAACCTTTCGACAGAAAACGGGTAGCAACGATCTCTCAAAACCTCATCAGCTCATTATGAGGATTTCAAAATTATATGTACGTCATCCGGTACTCTTACGGTGAAGGTAAACATCGTGAGGAAACCTGCGCACGCCTGCGAAGAGATTCAAATGTTGTACGTGAAATCGCCCAACCCGCACTGGGCCCGCGTGGACGACTAAGGCTCATACACCCTATACGTGTAGGCTCGTATCCCTCGGTGGGTACGTTTAATGAGCTGATGATGATGAAATTTTCAATTAATATATTTATTGCAACTATATAATTTAGCAAGGGCACGGTTCAATTAGCATTATTTGTACCGTGGCTTGGTGATTCGCGTTATGAAAAGCACAACACTAGTCAACAAAAATTAGTCATACCTTTTTTATCAACTTAATGTGCGCGTCTAATTTTAAGAAACGCAACATAGCGCTCATTTTGCCGTCGCTTATGAATATGGGAGTTGTAATCGTTATACATAAAATTTTCTTGAAGTATTAAGTGCTACACTAATCAAGATACGAAATTACTGTGATATCATTATACAAAAAACTTACCTACTTCATGTCAACTTATCGCAGTCCACTGTACGTCGTTGCTCGCTTTTCTCATCTAGCCTCGAACAGCGACCTTTTAAGTCGTCTTAATTTAACCTTTCGTTCCTCATCTATTTCTCTCGTCATAACAGTCTTCTTTTTAACGTATCGGTTGCAAAAATATATCAAAAACCTTAGAAGCCCAAAACGGTAACTGCGTTGCCTGCACTTGTCATTGAATCCTGCTGCAGAGAAGCTGCTTGGGCAAAGCAGACATAAATGAACCATCGTTTGGGCGCTCCACAAAGAAAGTATTATTAAGACACCAGAAATCCCCATCTGACCAAATTGTCGTTCGACCTGTAAAGTCCAAAGCCTATTTACAGACTTCAGATCGGCAATACATCCACCTGCATCAGGAAGCCTCTCTTCAAGGGCGACAAAGGAGTCTATCCAAGTTACAGTTGTTCGGTTCTTAGCAGTTATGCTACTATAAGCGTAACTTCATAATAGCATTCCATAATAACTTTCTGATTGAGTAGTAAGAGAGGGAAAGTGAAATTACTGGATCCTGTGACAAAACATTTTACGTCGCTATTTAGCAACTGTACAGTGCATGGTGATCTATTTTTGACATCACAATTGTATTTTAAGCAACACCATTAGTTGTACTGTCCGCCATTTTGGCAAATGAGATGACAGCATACTTTTTTCTAAAGAAAAAACTCCTGAACGGTAATTCAAACGAGTTTTGAATTCAGAAACTTTTAATATTTCCATGCACGCATAATTACTGTCACCCTTTACAAAATAACAATCTGGCGGACAAGAAGCTTTGCGTGTACAAAAACTATCACCCCTTTGTGCCACCCTCGGTTACGAAACAGCTGCGCGCGCACCCGCCATATTGTTACGTCACGCATCGATTTTTTTCTTACAATCGATATTATCGAGCCAACACCTGTTCGGCGCGTGCGCCACTATCTTCCGGGTTCGTTGACCCTTTACATGGTTTTTTTTTTCAATTTTTAATACATTAATCTAATGAGACCGCTTCTTGGCAAATAAATGTAGCTTATATTCGTTTTCAGGTATACCACGTATCACATCCGTTCAGCTGTTTATTCGTTAAAGCGTAACAAACGAAGTTCCTTTCGCATTTAAAATTACCTACAATGTTCGTCATGGTAAGTAAAGAAATTACCTACAATGTTCGTCATGGTAAGTAAAGAAATTACCTACAATGTTCGTCATGGTAAGTAAAGAAATTACCTACAATGTTCGTCATGGTAAGTAAAGAAATTACCTACAATGTGTCATGGTAGTAAAGAAATTACCTACAAGTTCGTCATGGTAGTAAAGAAATTACCTACAATGTTCGTCATGGTAAGTAAATTACCTACAATGTTCGTCATGTAAGTAAAGAAATTACCTACAATGTGTCATGGTAATAAGAAATTAAGTTCCTGCGTTTTCTTACAGCGGTATAGATTACACAAATAAGGTTTCATTCATAATTTGTGGAAGTGGGAACATGGGTTTGACCATCCTGTTGTCACATGTTCTTGAACCATATTGACCTTAGGGGTTCTTAGTCTTATCAAAGTGTTAAGCCACTCAAGTAGCACGCACGTAGACAATAATCCATGTATTGTGTGTTGTGAGTTTCCACTTATGCTACGACTTAGTTATAGTAATTTCCATTAGCCCGGTTATTAAAATCTATGGTAATTTCATTGCCGTAACTTCTTTGCCAGAAATAATTCGAAACCTAAATACTTTCCCCACCGAGAGGCACGAGCCTACCCGTAAGGAAAAGGCTTAGTCGTCCACGCGGGCCCAGTGCATATTGACCGACTTCACGCACAATCTTTGATCTCTTCGCAGGCGTGCGCAGGTATCCTCACGATGTTTTCTTCATTGTAAGAGCGTCAGATAACGTACATATAAATTGCAAAAGAAATTGGTACGTGGGGATTTGAACTTGCGCCCTCCATCGCAAGAAACAGTCCACATCAACGAGCCACCGACACTCATACACTTACATACAAGCTAAATCTCCAATTATTATAATTTTTCATAATAGTTATATAAATAGATTACTATCGTTTTATAGTTTAAACTTATGGCCTAAATTGTGGATAGATGGCGCTGTGTAAATAATAATGAATCAATTATTTAACCATCTAGCACCAAGTTAAGCGTGAAGCTTGGATTACGGTTAAACAACTTATAAGCATACGTATATACATTATTGTAAATATGTACATACTACACCACACCAATACAAACAGACATGTTTCAGCACACAAATCTTGTAATACCCGGGGATCGAACCCGGAACCCTTGGTGTAGTAGCCGATGTCTCAACCATTATACAAAATGGACCGTTTCAATGAAAGCAAATAAAATATTAATTTAGTTAAAATTATTCAATAAATAAAACTGAAATTGCAAATGCAAATTCATTCTTATTTATTCACCAATTTACTAATAAAAAAAAAATTAATATAATAATCTAAAATCAATGATATTTTGTATATATAAAGGTAAATTTCACTGTCTACAGTCAAATAAACGTGTTAAATAAATATACTCATAGCATATAGAATTCACTACCCTCGGATCCTTAGACTGTAACCACTACGCCTAGGTAAATTTTAACCCTAGAATTTCAACGTAACGCCCCAAGCCATTTTATGGGTACAAATAGTAAGTAAATAGTTAAGAAATTATTTTAGGTTACCTTAAAACGTTTAAAACGCAAAAGGAAATTAATTTACAAATAAAAAGTACATAAACCCAACAAAACAATGTTAAAACGTCAAACTCAACGTTGCAGCAATGAGCAATCACAAAAATCAATAAACTCGAATGCCACAAAATGTCGAAAAGCCGCCATTTTGTCAAATTTGATCCGAAAATCTTACCTCGTTCATAATTAAATTTTCCTCATCGCCTTCAGAGCTGGCCAGACTAACAGTGACTTCTTTTATTATCAACAATTACGTTTAAAATTATTTCCGACATATTTATTATACGACCTGAAATATCGGAAATTGATATCGGGATCTTATAATATTGGAAATCTTGCCCTCGTCATGTGACTGTTTCCATAGCAACGCCGCGGCTGGCGACCCGGTTCGACACGAAGCTACCACATATATCTATTTCGCTCTGACTCATCATTTCCTTGGCAGGCGACAGAGATGTGTACAACAGTATAGTTACGTCCGAGTGAAAGTAACCCTGCTAAAATCGATATCGCACAAGGCTGGCCGTCGATTACTGCTTTGTCGCTCGTTACTACGGCACAGTTCCAGCTTTGCTATTGTTTCAGGCGATTCTGCGCTCTATTTTAATAACGTTTGGGCAGGTTATGGTTTTGTGTAGTTACAGTCGGTGGCTTGCGTGGAAGTTTGCAAGTGAGTAGGAGCGAGGCGACATCGACTAGTATTGATTTCACGATCCGCGGCTCTCCGATTATACGATATTCGATTTATCGAATAACTCGGTACGTGCTCTGAATAGTTCACACGGCGACTGAATAATTAAGATAACGATTAATGCATACCGTTTATAGTATATTTTATTGTCATATGATTGAAAATTATGTATTTTTATAGCTTTATAAACTGTCTTTGTTAATTACCATCTACATTTTGATATCCACCGCAGTGCCAGATATCGTTCCGTGAAACTTTTGTTTCGGGAAGAGGTTACTGTGGCTAATTAAATTACCGGGTATGAGGGACCTAGCATCTATCGTCTCGGGTGGCGGGCGCAGGGCAGTGTTGACGATAAAACATATAATTAGTTACCGACTATCTATAGTGATTGGTTTCCCTTGACACTGCATCTGTCATAGGCAAGCGTATCATTTACCTTAATCCATTACTATTCATACTATAATGATGCGTCATCGTACTTTATCCAGGAAAAGGCGAAGTAGTATTAAAAACACTGTTTTAAGATATGGGTAAGCCTCCAGGTCAGTGAACTGGGTTTCCGATCAGTATATTTATAAAAAAAAACACATTTAATATGATACATGAGTTTGGGTAACTATATATGAACGCATCTAACTTGTGTAAAATTTTTTTCAAATAAAAAATAATAATGGATTAGTGATTTAAGTACGTAAGTGGTAGACTCGATACTGATCATCTAGGTAGGAACCACCCCAGTGCCAGATATCGCCCGTGAAACAGGAGTGTTATGCACTTTTGTGTTTCGGATGAGGCACTGTAGCTAGCGAAATTATGGTATTAAAGACCTAACATCGGTGTTCGGGTGACGGTGCAGAGCGGCGTGATTGAGGATAATAACTGTCTATCAATTGTTGATCTCCTTCAATGCTGCTCTGTCATGGTTAAACATGTCCTTACCATTCGGTGAGCATCGTGGCCGTCCTGTTCACTTTATAAAAAAAAAAACGAAAAGATCACGAAAGTAAACATTACCTTACACTTGTTATGTTTGCTGAATAACTTACAAAATATTCGATTAAAATTCTAATGTGTTGTATTCTTCAACACCCATTGTATTCTTAAATTCTAATGTGTTGTATTCTTCAACACCCATTGTATTCTTAAATTCTAATGTGTTGTATTCTTCAACACCCATTGTATTCTTAAATTCTAATGTGTTGTATTCTTCAACACCCATTGTATTCTTAAATAACATGTAGTATTCTTGGCAAGCGTACCGTAGGACGCCCTGCGGCACGATGGACCGACGACTTGCTAAACTCGCTGTGGAGGCGGGATGTTAAAAGCGGAGGACCGGGATATCTGGCGGGAAATGGGGGACACCTATGTCCATCAGTGGACTGCGATAGGTTGAAGAGAGAGACAGAAAGATGTATTCTATAGTTTTTAGTCTTACCACGACACGGACCAACCCTTAAAGGGTGTGCAGGCCTAAGTCATCCACGCCCAGTACGGATTGGCCGACTTCACGCACAGCCTTTGAATTTCTTCACAGGCGTGTGCACGTTTCCTCATGATGTTTTTCTTTACCATAAGAGCGTCGGATAAACGTAAATATGCTTCAATAAGACATTGGTACACGGCGGGATTTGAGCCTGCACCCTCCAGATCCGAAGGCAAAAGTCCACACCAAAAACCAACCGAGTTCTTGCGAAAAATGTTAAAGCATCGCGTTGTATTTTCAAAGCGGCACTATATATGACACTATAAATGTATAGAATAAATATATAGATAGATAAACACTTTATTGCTCACATTTTATAAACGGTTCACAAACACAGAAAAGTCAGACAGACAGACAGACAGACTGGGGAAAGGCGGCCTTATCGCTACGAGCGATCTCTTCCAGGCAACCTTTGAGTAGGAAAAGTTAAAGAAAAAGACAGGCAGTGGGCAAGTAAGGCATGACACAAAAAATATATATATATAAGATATTACTATACAATATAAATAAAATATGAATACATAAGTATATTAAAATATTAAATATATAATAATATACACAAATTAATATATTACAAGATATTAAATATATATATCTATACTAATATATAAAGCTGAAGAGTTTGTTTGTTTGTTTGTTTGTTTGAACGCGCTAATCTCAGGAACTACTGGTTCGATTTGAAAAATTCTTTTAGTGTTAGATAGCTTATTTATCGAGGAAGGCCATAGGCTATATATCATCACGCTACGAATAATAGAAGCGGAGCAGCAACGAAGAATGTTACAAAATCGGGGGTATTTTTTCATACTTGGAAAAGCTTGGACAGCTTCCGCTGCGTACGCTGCGTAAACGGTTAAAGTTACACAAAAGTCATGTATGAGAGTATTGTTCTGCTTTTAATGGTCTACAAAAAAGTCCGCGACAGCATATGTCTATCTTTTAAGGTTAGCTCACTATAACATTTTTTGCTAAAAAAAATCTGAAATTGACCATGAAACCTTCAAAGTTGGAGGGAGGGGAAATCGTATGTATAGTGATAAATGCAAGTACCGTGTTATCCCGAATTTAATGCGAGTGAAGCCGCGGGCAAAAGCTAGTAAAATATAAAATAACACATATATTAAAAAAAAATGTATATGAATATTCATAAGGAGAAATAGGCAAAATTACGAATCGGTATCCAACAAATGCTGGTGAAGTCCATTCTTAAAGGCCAAAATAGACTTTGCGTGACGAATGTCAGCTGGCAACCTATTCCATAAAATTGCAATAAATAAATGAGTGTATTTAAAATCACTAAAAGCAGCAAATGATGTAAAATGTTTCTTTCTTTCTGAACTAAATACATATATGATGAAGAGGGAAAATCAGACAAAACTAACATGCAGACGATCTTATACCATGTCTACCTCAAGTAAAGACTCCGCGAAAATACTTAAAACGGGAATCAACCAGCAAAATTGCCCTAAATACATGTAAGCGTTAAAACTAAACAAAAGTGTGCGCTACATTCGGTTCCCTACAGAATTACAATATTCGAGTCAGGGTGTTCGGGGTAGCTATTGTTTGGACGTCATTATGGGAGGGTGAATCGAGCCCTCGGCTAAAGGTTTTGGCTGGTAATGTTGCGGTACAATGTTGAAATCGGCCATTGATGAATACATCCAAACTAAGGGCTCTTGAATAAAGTCCGACTCGTATTTTTTTTATTTATTGTCTTTAAAATCCATAAATATTGCCCGATTTCTTATATTTTTATTTAATTCATGGGTTGCTTACCCACCTCAGTCTAAAGGTAGTCTCAGTCAAAGTACATTGTTGAAATCAGCCACAGATGAAAACATCAATATTTTCAGGCTTCTTGAATTAGATGTGTTTTTTAATACATCATCAAATTAAGAGTGCAAAGGTTTTTATCTAGGGAAGTGTGCTCCATCCTAGGCGCATCGTCAGTGCTTAACATCAGGTAAGACGGCGTCAAACGTAAACCCATAGTTGTTAAGGAAATCGGCAATGGATAGTCCATAAGTAAGATTACTAAGTGTTACTGGTTTTCACATATTTTTATATTTAATTCATATGTAGGCAAACCAGCAGACGGTTCACCTGGTTAGCGATATCGCCACCTCTGTCTTAAAAAAATTGACACGGTGATGTTGCGGTACAATGTTGAAATCTGCTTTTAATAAAAACATCTACATTCGGGCTTCTTGAGTAAAAAGATTTTTACATAATTTTTTAGAAGAGATAAACCTAAACTAACTAAAATAAATACCAAATCACGAATACATGTCTGAGCCGTCTGACACATACGTTGACTTATTGTTATATTTACGACATAAGATTATTCATTGAAATTTTGACCTTACCGCTGATATAAAGGGTACAAATCAAAAGCACGAGCATACTACTATGTCACTATGACATTATGAATGAAAATTATTTCCCTAGCTGACAAGATGGGCTGACTTTTGCCACGGACACTTTTTGAGTGGGATTCACAACTAAATAGTTAGTTTTTTTTATTGTATTTGGAAAACTTACAGTATAAAAAAATTCCATACAACAACAAAGGTAGATTTCTTAATACTATTACAGTTTTCGCATATAAATATCACGAATGTTTACGGAAACTGACAGAAGCTATGTAGAAATAGAGATAGTCAGAAATAGAGGTAACAGAAAAAAAACGACTTAAAGTATACAGAAAAAAAAAAGATAATCTAAAAAGAATATACAGCTAAGGGGCCATGTCGAACCATTTGCTCACGAGTTGTGTTTTTAACAAATTCGGATTGGTGCAAAATAAATCAAGTTCATGGAATTCCATTACTAAGTTATTAAATGTGTTTGCGGACCTTATAAAGAATGAGTTGCTTCTGTAATTGCTTCTACTTTTAGGGATATGAAGTATCGGTTGCCATCTACAATGTGGTTTGTTAGGAACTTTAAGATATTTATTTATTGTTTACCTTATCATCATCATCAGCTCATTGAAAGTCCCCACTGAGAGTCACGAGCCTACCCGTATAGGGTGATTAGGTAGTCGTCAACGCGGGCCCAGTGCGGATTGGACGACTTCGCGCACAACCCTTGAATTTCTTCGCAGGCGTGCGCAGGTTTCCTCACAATGTTTTCCTTCATCGTAAGAGCGTCGGATAACGTACATATATTTTCCGAAAATTCGAAAACACATTGGTACGTGTCGGGATTTTAACCT
Organism: Leucinodes orbonalis; assembly: GCA_019425675.1. Taxonomy (NCBI): domain Eukaryota; kingdom Metazoa; phylum Arthropoda; class Insecta; order Lepidoptera; family Crambidae; genus Leucinodes; species Leucinodes orbonalis. Next base: position 8,940 of record PQWD01002539.1, on the reverse strand, counting down.
CAGCTCCCGGTAGGAGGACGACAGTCCACACCATCGAGCCACCGACGCTCTTGTTACCTTATGCCATAAGATAATTAAATCCATTAGTAAAGCCGCTGCGTGAAGGCCAATATGACATATTTTTTATTTAAATCATTAAACCTTCATGGGTTCACCATTTGGTGTTGAGACGTCGGCTATTACACTAAGGGTTCCTGGTTCGCTCCCCGGGTAGTAAAACATTTTTATGCATGAACAATGTGGTGTTTGTGGTGGGTGTTTCTATGTATAACATGTATGTTTAGAACCTATACTAAAAAATCATTCTTAACTAAAGACTAGTGGCGCTGTGCAGTCAGTGATATTTTATATTTATTTATCTGAAATTATAAGATATTTTTTACAATAAGCCTCACAACACATTAAAAGCCGTCTCTCGCTTTCTACAACCTGTTCCAGTCCACTGCTGGACAAAGTCTTGCGCCTTCATTCCTAATTTGAATAAATTTTTAAGGTTCTATATGTCCAATCCGACGCTTTTACGGTGAGGAGACGCTGCGAAGAGATTCAAAGGTTGCATGAAGTCGTCCAACCCGCACTGGGCCGCGTGACGACTACGACCTGATCGCCCTTTACGGGAAGGCTCGTGCCTCTGGTGAGAACGTATGAGCTGATGATGATGATCTCTATATGAAGCTGTGTCGGTAACTTTAGTTCTCTCTTGAATGAATCATTTCTGTTTTTTTACTTAACCCTTTGACCGCCAATGTCGCGTTAAGGCGCCAGATACAATATAAAGTGAATTTACCGGTATAAGAGACCTAACATCTGTTGTCGGTGACGGGCCAGTGCTGCATTGTTGGAGAATAATAACTGTCTATCAGCTGTTGGTCTCCTTCAATGTCGCTCTGTCATGGTTAGACGTATATTTACAATCAGGTGAGCGTCCTGACCGTCTGTTTACTTCGTAACATAAAAACTATTGTATCTGGTTCCTTCGTTCAATGGGTTAAGAAAGACCCTGAGCTCGCCTCATTTCCCGATGAGTGATATTAATATTTTGATCTAATCCTGCCGTCAGTGTCCATGTCTCTGTGCGTATATCATTAAATTAAATATAGTAGTGATTAATTGTTAACTAAGTAATAATTAAATAAAACTCAAATATGTGTTTGTTTGTTTGTATTGCATCAACTGTAACACTTTCAGTTTTCATCGATATTGAGCAAAGTTTACCTACATTATTATAACTGCTTACATAGCCGTGTGAAATTATTCTTATTAAACTATGTAGGTTATGACAACTCCAAAACTTCAATAAAAAAATCAAAAAGTCATTTTATGAATAATTACGAACGCTGTAATTTGTAGCAGCGTCGTTCTGCGATTAATTTTGAAAACCAAAATGGCGGACCAAACGAACAATCTCACACGGCATGGAAGCATAACAACGCATGCTATGTCATAATGCTCTGACTCCTCCATGACAATACACCCGACAATATTATGCCGTTTCGTTTTTTTAAGCTTTAAGCACCAATTTTCTTTATAAAGTCGTTCGAATAATTAAACGACTAAAATCATAAATATCTTACTATGTATATTAAAAATACATGTTATAACATTTTTCAAGTCTATTTTAGAGTATTATTAAATCAAATGAACTATTCGAAGAGTTTGGGGAAATGTTTCTTATTTGTTACGCGAGTTAACCGTTATACAAATAGTACATTTGATCCATTACTGATTTAAGTACAAATAATAAAGTAATCATTGAAATTACAATATGAAAGCACAGTAAGGACATAAATTATTCAGGACGAATTACATAAAGTCGGTGTTTCGTTAAATTATATAAAAATCATATAAATACACTCCGGAACTTATTTACAAACAATATGGTCATGGACACAATTGGGTACGCTAGAATTAATTCATAAATTCGCTAAAACAAACAATTAATTATTTGCACATACAATCAACTTAAATTTCCGTAACTAGGAGTATTCTTCTATCGGTTAATTAGACTTAGAATTTTTCTATTTACGTATGTATGTTATTTCAATGTCAGTAATCCACAAACTCAATAATAAGACGGATTTGAGTTCAATTTAGAACATTTACAAATTGTGAATAGTAAATAAAATCGATCAAATAAAACAAATCTTTTATACTCAAGTTGAATAGATATATAATTTCAATTATTGGTAATAGTAAAAAGCCATGCGAGAATTAACATTTCATCTACTATTCTTTTCAAATAAAAAGCGAGCCTAATTCAATCGTGGCGTAGATTAAGATATACATGCCAGTAAAAGTATATAATAGGTACATAAATGGGTATAATGTAGGTAGTTACTAAAATTATATAATATAGTAGAAGTATTAATATTCTCAGCAAACTACGCATTGAAGCGTTACTTAATTGTAGAATAAACATTAGATGAGGATTGTATAATTGTATTATACTCTGGATACGAAATCGACTTCCAGACTGTTGGGTGCCCAGTATCTTGTAATTTTGACAAACAAATGGGTCTCAATCAAACATTTTGGGTAGTTAGGTTCATAATACAATGGAGGGGTTAAATAAACTAGCAACAGGAAGATTGCTGGATGATTAGAAAACCTTTAAAGCTCCCCACGTAAGCCATCGCTGAAATTAATTCTAATAATGAAGATAATTATTCAACTTCCAGGCTTTGAAAATAACATTTATCTTTATTTCTAGTTAGCACGTTGTATAGAACGCATCATAAATATCATACAATATTGTTGTATCTAAGGCACATAATGTTTAGGCTTTCAATTATTACTCCATATCGTAACAGTGGTGCTAATTAAATTATAACAAATAATGTTTGCTCAGTGACAAATGTTATAATTTTGTTTAGTAATGGCGTTATTTCTAACATCATTACAATTATTGCACTTGTCCCTGGCACACGGAACTTATAGCAAAGCTATCAACAAACTTCTATCAGATCTACTAATGCGGTTAATAAACTTAAAAAAAGTTAAATTACAACTCCTCGCTTTACATTTATCTGGATACAAATCTTTATTACAATAACAACAAATGCATTTCATACAACATGTTCTGTCCATCGTTTATAATACAGTGTATTACTCATTTTTTTTAGCACTAGCTGTGCACATTGCCAATCATACAAAACAACTATTTCAATATAAGACACGTTCAGAATGAACAATTGAATCACAGTCTAGAATTTTCGGCACCAATGAGCTTTTAAATTCGTCACCAATAACTGCCATACCACATTACAAGATCACCGCTTTCAGAATGTACAATACGACCATTTTGTGTAGGTTCCCCGAATCAATGTTATCAACAAGCCTTAAGTGACATTACTATTTATTCGTCTAACTGTTTTTTTATTATTTTATATTTTCTAATGTCTATAGCTAGCAATTGACTACTTCCCGCCGTCTGCCTAGTTGAACTAATTCAGCTGTAATATAGTCTAATATAGTATTTTTGTTTTGTGAAATAGCTATGTTATAATTGTACCAACCGCTTGTCTAACTTTAATTTCAATTTAATATAACCCAGTCAATTCGGCCACTTCCTCTATAGAAAAAATATTTTGCAAGTCAACTGTTATTATCATATGAATATAGGATCAAACTACTCTCAGTACCAATCTCTAGCTTACCTAAAGCTGTAAACTCTTTATAATTAGTTTTACAATTATTGCTTTTCGATTATTGCTATGTTACCTATCCACCTATGTCTCTAAATGTATCGAACCCTTTTAGGCATCAACTGAACTTGGTAATTTTAAATATAATATAAAAATCTATGTGATAACATAAATAGTCCGAAAATTATGGATTGAAATTAATTGAATTGAATTGAATAATGTTAAGAATGTGACATGTTATTAATATCGAATGACATAATATTTTTTATTTTGACATGTCAAAAGTTGTGCAGGCTAAATTTTGACAATGTCAAAGTTATAATGAAAGTGACGGCTGTTAATATTTACTGACTTTTATTTTAAATTTGACAAGTCTTATATTAACTTGTGCTATTTGCCAAATGCAGACTCGAATCTTGTAGAGTGTAGTTTTTGGAAACTAACTTATGTAAGTTACAGGTTCGAGCTGTCACACCTTATCACCATATTTAAACTACAACTTATATAATACTTATCGTTCTAAATCTATTAAAAATCGTGTATATATTTGGATTTTTATTACGTGTAATTTGGCCACAATTTTAGGTTCGGCCCCTCACTAATAAGCGTAAGGGGCATTATAAATGTAAATATTCTTCATTTTAAGTAATATTAAATTTACATTGTAATTCTAATGACTAGCTTTTCTCATATGGCCACTGTTTGCAAAACAATAAATATTTATTACCATTTCGGAGAAGATAATTCGCGAACATTCTGTGACCAAAAACTAAACGTGACGCCACAGAAAAACATTTTGACATAACCTTTAAAAGTTTTAACGAAACGCATCTACAAGGGTGGGCGGATGGTTTAACAAAACGAAACACTACGATTTACAAGTATCTAAAATTACTTTTATGAAAGGCACCTATAAAACGTCCCTCGACTGAAGTCGAACTACTATAATATAATTATTATCGAAAGTTCTCGATTTAAAATTAATATTTTCACGTTCATAAACTTGAGATCATCGCATCTGTTTCGTGGTTCAAATAATACTTACTAAAAATACACCTTGTGCTAAGAATCCTTATTTTAAATAATTTGTGCGCTCTTCGTAGCTACTATTTATATATTACAATTCAAGTTTTTTTGTTTAAGAAACCATCCTATAAGATAAAAACTCAGGTTTAATCTCCTCAAAAGAGAACACCGTACTATAAGTATTTTTTCACCCTTTTAGCTTAAAAAATTAAAACGATTTGATCTGAATTCAGATTCATCAAAATCCTAAATAAAGATTATAACGAATAATATTGAACCTTTTAAATTGTCAATTAAAAAACCTTTTTATGGATTATTTTTCCAAAAAATATAGAGGTGTCTCTTTTTATAGCTTTTATAATACTTCTTATCAAAATGTTGTCACATTAATAGAAATGGTACCTAAATATGAATGTTAAATAACGGTAATTTAAGTAATTTTAAATCGGGAACCCTCAGATATCCTGGCCACTAACACAACTAAACTAATCTTAAGCAAGGCTCGTCTTTCTTATATAATCTCTCAATAAATTAGAAAAAAAAATGTATTCTAATACCGCTTAATCTATGTTGTTCAATACAAAACACACAACAACGAAACAAAAACAACTTATAATATCACACTTTCATCAATGAAACGTTTTATGCTAAATCGAAGCGTTCGTCGTCGCTTATATTTTAAAAGAGCGTAAATCGAAATGTGGCATTACAGAAAAGCGAGGTCAGTAATAAAAACTGTTTACAACAATTATATTTATACTTCCTCGCTTGTCAAGATAGGTTTGGGAGTCACGTTTAAGTAATTATTGCGTATGATTTCATTTTGTATGTTCACAAAAAGTTTAATTAGAATAATCTTAGATATCTATTTTGTAGAAGTCATTGAATTAAGTTTGAAAATTGACGACATACTACATTGGGTGTACACTATTATTGTACCCAATCTATTGTAGACATCATGTTTTTTTACGCATATTAAATGCAATGAAATTAAATTGAAACTACATCCTTTTTTTAAGAATCGTAACTAAAATCAAATAATTTAACAGAGCGTTCAAACTAGCCCAAGTACTGTAATACATTAATATTACAAGTTGACAAAGTCCCTAAGTGTTGAGCGAGAAAAACAATAGAAAATGTAAAGAGGATGGTCCTAAGAGGATAGCCGAGACGGCTTAGTATGCCTTTCAAACCACGAAGACCTCTCTCAACTTCGTGGACTTACTAATAAAAGATGTCATAATTTCTAAACGTGACTTACGCGGTTTTAAAAATAAACAACGACATCGCTTCTTGCAGCTTAGCAAATAAATTACGTAAGCTGCATTTCAAATTGACAAATAACATTTTTTTATTTCACTAAATTACTGGAAGGCTCGATCATATCATAATTGTTATATTCTATAAAAATATTAGAATATAATATGTTGTTATTTTTAATTTTTCGTAGCTTTATTTTTACATAATTATCGTTGGAGTATTTTGGTATTGCGTTACAAGTCGTTGGAGATGTAGAGACTGTCCGTGGTGCTAAAGTATTTGTTAACTCCTGATCTAGGCAAACTAAACCATTGTTAATAACCTGGTTTAGACCTTATATTATACTCGTACCAAATGGCACCCATAAAATGATGGTAACTTAATTTTGAATTTGTTCTCAGTTTAAGACTGACCTTAAATACATGTTATAAATACCACAGTAAAGAACAAAAATATCGACAAATTTGTCTTTTTTAATTTATAAATATTAAGTGTATCCAACTTTTTACTACTTTTTATTCATAAGTTGTGTATTAGGCTTATGTCACTTTTATTCTATGGGCACGAATACAATATCGGTTAGTTGGTGACAAACGAATAATTTAACAGTATTTTGTGTTCTATAAAGAAAATACACTGCATATATTTTAAGAAAGTTTTTACGGAAGACGACGAATGTTTGGTGGTGGATATATACCGAAATTAATCATAAATCTATTAGATTAAATCCTACCATGGGTAGGCCCTTTTTCAGCCTAGAAGTTGGCTAGACAAGATTTCATATCTTTATAAGACATCTGTAACAACATTTCTTATTACATCATTTTTTGTATCGCATTTATTCAGTGTATTTTCATTCAAACCAAGTTAACTTTAGCATAAATGCCACAGACAGACAATACATGTTATTAATTGTAAATCCTAAATTTCAACTACATCAATTTCCGCCTCAATCCCATAATAATAATTATATTTACATTTAGCCCCATGTCTTATTCCCCCGCCGCTATGCGTTACCACATGAAGGAAAATTATAAAACAATAACATAACGGTATATTGTTGTAAAACTGCGGCGTAACATTGACACTTTCTGTTGTTGAACTATACGCCTATCGTTTCATTCAAATAATGCCCGATGTCAAATTCAAAAATACTTTTTTAACGCCGTGCCACATCTAACTTAAAAAAACAATTTTACCCGCCTAAATTATGACATTTGACGCCATTTTTTTTAACAAATTGGCTGTAAATGTTCGTTCCTACTAGCTCGTCTTGGTCAAGATCTCACTTCTTACAAGACAATATAGCTGTCGTATTACGTTTAACCTATTAACGCCTGGATTCCAGACAAAAGAAAATCTTATCGTGCCTGATGAATATATGCCGTGGCGGTTAAAGGGTTAAACCACAAAATCCAATATAAAAATGGCGTCAAACCGGCGGTATTTATCAACCAAAAATATTTAACACTACCTTATACAGCTCCATCATTCACATCTCACACAGTCCTGTGGGTGACGGGCCTCCAGTGCGGGAGAGGCGCGGGCGTCCACCGAAGCACCGTGGACATGTCCTTCTCGCGGTTCAGGGGGGACGCGACCGCAGGGGACAGTACCCCCGAGGGGGACGCAATCCCCGCGGGGGACGCCACCTCCGTGGGGGACGCGACAGCTACCGCGTACCCCGCGGGGGGTGAACATCACGGGGAGTGGAGGTCGGGCGCGGGCTTGTCGGGCGCGATGTCGTCCGTCTCCACGGGAGGGCCGACCGACGCGCTGGTGTCCATCGCTGACGAGTCGGACGTGATCACGCTGGATTGGAAGAAGCGTTCTGAAATAAGATCGATTTGATGTTATGGTTGTGAAGCCTAGTACTAAAATCAGTTGATATTTCTTATTTTTTTGCTATTTGTATTAAAATCAGTATTGAAATCAGTTTGTAGTTTATAACATTTTTAACCACTCCGCTGGCTCATCAAACCGAAATTAGTATTAGTTTAAAAAAAGAGAACGCCATTTCTGCCGATCCTGCGATACTTCCCGCAAATCATTGACCTGAAGTTAACGCAGATCAAATTGGACAATGTCCGAAGGTTTTTTAAGAAACCATAAATCTCGGAGTCCCAATCTGACGGGCGGCCCAGATAGTTATGGTTTGACGGTGTAGAAATTGATCTATGGCACTCCAAGGATGAGGCGGAGACCAAGACTTACTTTGGGTCGTTACGCCAGGGGAAAAAGAAAGTAAACACAAGTTTTCTTACATTCATATCGATCTATAATTTGGTGGACTGAAAATTTAACTTTGACTTCAAATGGAATCTTTATTGCTTTGTGCAACTATGTATAACCTTTTTAAGTAGCAAAAGTAATAAAACTCACCATCATCGAGCAGTACCACGTGATCTGGTCCCGCCGGCGCTGTCATTATATTAAACTCGTCCTCCAAACTGGTGAACGGAGCGTTCCATCTGGAAATGTCAATTCGCATTTAAATACACTTTTTTGCAAGACCATTGGACAAGTACTGAATAGGATGATTCTAAGTGATAGAGCCACACTTCGGCACGACTGAGTCTATAAAAAGCTTTTTTATGTTACAAAGTGTACAGGGCGGTCAGGACGGTCGCCTGATGGTAAGTGGCATTGATTGAGATCAACAATTGATAAACACTTATAATTCACTTATGTCGCACTGCGCCCGACACCCGAGACAACAGATGTTAAGTTCGTTTATGACGGGTTATTTAATTAGCGTTATACTACTACGGTGGATCGAAATTCCCATTTTCCCTCCCCATATCTTCTTTTTCTTTTTATCTTTCTATTAAAAGTTACCCAGTGACACTCGCGCTAGTAGAAGATAATAATTGATAAGAAGATAGATAACGAGTCGATAAGAAAAGAATCATTTATTTTATGAATTATTGCAATAGTATCTTTTCTAGATCAACCTGTTATATGCTATATGTACAACAAATGTTTATTTATTATTAAAAAGTTTATTTTA